>PVJI01008382.1:0-71500 GCA_004026765.1 Micronycteris hirsuta
TCCTGGGTATGCAGTAGGTGTGGAAGAGATAACAAAATCTGGTGGCTTCAAACCATTAGTATTGGCTTCCAGCCCATTCATTCAGAAGTAGATACTTCTTTGCATATCTAAAAGTTCCTAACATTAAAATATCCCACTTACTATCCAACCAAAAAGTGTTCTTAAGATTTCAAAAAGCATTATATATAGAATGTGAAGTCATCGATATGTACAATATAGACCCCCGTTTTCTGCAAGAAATATTATTGAAAAACCAGGGATCATGAATCCTAAAAAACAAATGAGTTTTAATTTTTGTTCTCAGAATCCTCTGGGTGCAAGAACACTTGTACAAGCGTCTTAATCTACAACTTCACCTATGAGCCAACACTGCTTCTGCCAGGAAGGAGTTCTTGTCCCAGAGTAAAAGGATTTGCAAGCAAGGATTCAAAACAGAAGTGCCATCTTAGCCTTATTGATGGGATTGAAAAGTGATAATTTAATTTAATTGCATGATAATTTAATACCCCCATGTTTCCCTGCAAGTACTGTGAGGACGGTGTTTGGAGGAACAGGTAGGACTTCGACAGCATAGTTACATTAGTGGAAGGGAAGAACGTACCACAGTTACTAGCCAGGTTCTTTTAAATATCTACGTCTCTGAAAACATTTAACTCACGCTAAATTTTTTTTTTTTTACATAAAATAACAACATTCTTTTTCAAGGTCACTCATTTGCATTCTTATAAACAGAGTTGGACTTCCAGAGAAGAGTTGAATATTTATTCGCCCAACCAACAACTCAAGCTTTCTTCTCTAAAATAGGAAAAAGAGACAGTCACTTCCCCATTCCTTCTTTTTATCACTAGTCCCCAAACCAGGCCCTAGAAACTGCCTAGAAATCTGTTGTTTTGGCTTCTTCAGTAATTCAGGGAGTAAAAGACAGATAGGACTTATGCCAGATTTCACTTTGTAGTGAATTATTTAAAATTGTTTAAAATGATAAATATGCTGGAAATTAAATGTGACAGACTGTTAAAAATCGCCGAAGGCAATTTTTAGAAATCTTCAGATTTCTATCTACTACCTTGGGTAAGGAAAAATTGTGATGCTGATAACAAAGAGAGGAAAGTCAGAAAGAAAATTTAACTTGTTAAGAGAAGGCTGGGTTTAGTTCCCACATGGCAGGTTTGTGGCATCACCCAGCGTAGTGGGCTCTGTGACGTTCCTCTCAACTCATTACCTGTTGGCGGCTCACAGCCAAGGCCCCTCCAGGTCCTTCCCTTAGCCAAAGGAGCCATCTTGCCCAAAGTTATGTTTCTCTCTGCAAGGGTAGCCGTCAACCAATGACTGGTTGATAAAGGGTACCCAGTCCTCACTCCCTTGTCTCAATTTGGGGACCTTGCTGATAGGCTGTCTACATTCAGACCAGACACCCAGTGGGATTGGCTGAGGCCTTGTAACTGCATCACAGTTCGACTTCTCCTTCTGCCCTATCCTGCTTTCCTTCCCCACTTACAAGTGTTGTTTTTCAAAGCACACCCTGATAAAGATGCTTGGACACAGATCTTCATCTCTGTTTCCTGAGGACTCAAACCTAAGACACCCAGGAACTAAACAAAGATGTTAAGATGGTGGCGGTGAAGAGGTGGGACTGGGGATAAAAGGAGTTACTTCTTCACTATAAGACAATCGTAATAAATTTTAGGTTATAAGTCTTCAATTTGTAGCATCTCTTAAGGCCGATTTGAATTATTAATATAAATAACACTAGTATAACTCAATTAGTCAAGTATTTACTGGCCACCCATAAGATAGCTAGCTTCTGACTATCCCTATTAATGATGCAGCTGGCTTATAGCATAACCTGTCGGCACTATTTGGATGATTTTCAGATTTGACAAAAGCGAGCTTATTTTTAAAAACTGCATAGATAATAAGATCATGTGATTACAAGGGCTCAAAAGTGAGTTAATGACCCAGTGTGGACCTTGTCTGATGGAATCCTATAAGCAACTGGTCATATACAATTAGCTCCTCACGAAATCTGTTCAAAATGTACTTTTTTGTTTTTTAACCACCTAATGGGACAGAGACCCAGGTCAAAGTCCTCTGTGTAGTGATTATATTCACTGCGATCAAGACATGCAGATAATACTGTGAGAGCCATGCAAGAGTTGTTGAGAGGCGAGAGGCTGAATGTAGCACCTCTCATCTGTTTGCCTCTTCCTCATTAACACTGGTCCCTGGGCAGCCAGAGCTGCCCTAACGTTCTGCTCTTACCTCCAGCAGTGAGGGCCCAGGGCAGCTGGCCCAGCAGGGCCGGAGAGGCCACAGCGTGGATGCCCAAAGCAGACAACCTCCAGAATGGCTTTCCTGAACTATTTCATTTTTGTAAGTCCAGCCGCTCAGGTTTTGCTAGCTTCCCACTGATGTCCTACCTGAGTTTGGAAACCCAGAAAAATGGCTAATTATCCCAATTTTAAAAAATAATGAAGAGGCACATATTTCCTAGACCTCCATTATTTCCTGGGACCTCCGAAATCTGTGGTGTTTCCTGTGTGATGCAGTACCTCTTGGCCGTGAGAGGCCACATGTACTAGAATATTGCAGGGAAATACACAGCACAAAAAAAATGAATTTTAGCAGGTTTTCTCTCTCTCTGTGTAATTTGATATTAAAATAGTGATTTAACATTTTAATGTGGCATAGTTGACAGTGCAGGTTTATGCAATGAAAAGATAATTGCTATAACATTTTAAAATATTTCATTATGGCATTTTTAAATAATAAAAACAGTAAAATGTTTTTGCATTTTAGGCTCAGCCTAAACTTTAATAATTATTCTTATTCAAATGACAGGATGTAGAACACTTGAACATTGGATATATACTCGTGAATGATTTAGGGGAAACTATGAAATTATATTAAATTTGAAGAATACAGTTTAGCGTAGGAAGGAAAAACCTTAATGACTTCACAAGAGAAATATTTATTGGAATATCATGTTACCTTTGTTTGTAGCATAATGGCCTCAGAGGGACCAAGTGAGATTGTTTTGATGGTAAATTTATTACATAGTTTTTAGGGGCCTGGGCCTGAGGGATCTTGTTGAAAAGGGTTTTGTGATCCCAGAAGCTAGAAGAAACTTTGGCCTCTCCCAAAGAGAGTCTCCACAGAGTGAATCAGTGTCCTCAGAGAACCAAAACAGATGCTGCCCTGGGGAGCAAACATTTCAGGTTGGTGTCAGCGCACCAGAGGAAGGGAGCAAACAGCACATATTTCACTCCTGTCAAAATGTAGCATTTCCTTTCGTATGTCAACTCCAAAGCAGTTTTTTTCTTTCTTCTCATTAAAAGCTCAGGCTCAAATATTGAACTACTTGAGCTGGCATTCTGGCTCTGCTCGCTGGCCCTTTGACCTTAGCGAGTTATTGGACCCTCCTAAGCCTGCTTCCTCGTCTGCAGAACAGGAGTAATAGTAGGACTTCCCTCCCAGAGTTGTTAGGAGGGCTACAGGAGCTAGGTCCTCCACACGGGGCGCTCAGGTCGTAGACAGTACCTTGGCATGTGATTAAGCTCTCCAGCAACAGTAGCCATTATTATTATTGCAAATAACTCTCTTTTAAAGCCCCATTTTGTCTGTAATGTGGATGGGAGGGACCCATGACAGCCTGACTGGTCCACTTGCGTCTGTACTCTGTACTTTAACGCCTCAGACTCCATCTTCGCTTTGGGAGCCGCAGGTCCACCAAGAGGGTCAGAGTCGTCGAGGGGCGGGTGATCCTTCTCGAAGCCACTGCACACCCTGGAGGTTTCAAGGAGCCAGCCTCTGGCAGTCCCCAGGATGGCAGACGGCCTTCCAGACTCTTCTTTCCCACAACTCATATCTCTAACACAAGCGTCAGTCCAGAGATTCTGGACAGGTCAGAGGGCACAATGACTGCGCATCGGTCTGCCAAAAAAGAAAATGCCACTCTTCCAACAGCACATGGAAGACTTTGCTCCTTTCCTCTGCAGATCTCTTTTCTCTCATGGCCTCCATCTGGAAGCTTAGCCTCAAGCCAGACCTGCGACCCTTCTTGTCCTTACTCAGAGAGAACTGAACGAGAAGAATAACTTTGGCGATTCCATATCAGGACCATCCTGTGGCATCAGTGGCTTCTTCTGCTTTGATTGTTTATGCCGGTTCTAGTAGTAACAACTAACATTTTTAAACACCCACTTTGCGCCAGCCCTGTTCTAAGCACTTTACATATATCAATTCATTTATTTCTCACAAAAGCCCTATAAAGAAGGTGTTGTTGTTATTCTCATTTGACAGAGGAGGAAACTGTGGCACAAGAGGCTAAATAACTTGACCAAAATCACAGGGGGAGTGAGTGACAGAATGAGGAGTTGAACCAGGCAGGCTGGCTATACACACCCTGTGCTAAACCACTTCTCTAACAAACTTCTCCTTGCTCCTCTGTCTCAGCCCCTACTTGTTCTCCCACCCTAAAGATCAGGTCTCCAACTCGCTCAGCCTGCCCCGAGCGCTGTGGTGCTGAGGGGCCTGGGGCCTGGAGCCCTCCGTATAGACCCCCGAGGGCTGTTGCCCCACCCCTGAGCCCTAGGCCAGTAGCCCTCATCCATCCACTCAAGTATAGGCCTCTCTGCCCTGGATCCCTGCTTGCGATACTGCTTAAGATCTGTCTCCAAACGTCCCAGATGCTACCTTCCTGACGGGGACTTTCTCCATCACCCACAGGGACTTCGGTTTCCCAAGCCTCTTGCTCACCTGCATTGGATGTCCCACATCGGGCATACTGGAGATGTCCCACGTGTCCAGTAACTCCAGGCATAGCTCTGACTACAGTGGCCCAAGCTCCGTTCCTGATGGTGTCATGCCAGGCTTCTCTCTTCAAGGGAGTACTCTGGCTGTGGAACAGTATGGCCACATTATTGTCACACCTGCTAATCCATCCTCCTTTTTCCACAGCTGAGTCTGGAGAGGACCATGACCAGGAGCCACAGTTCTAGCTTTCTTAAGCCACACTGAACGAGCCGAGAAACCCCAGAAGCTCCTCTGGACTATCACGTGTTGGGGGTGCTGGTCTGCGCAGCACGTGTGGACAGGATTCTCACCATGTACACAAGAAGAACAAAGATGACTAGGACCTTCAAAGACCAGAAAAAAATACTCAAGATGTCCTTAAGACTGTGCCATATCTCTCTGAGTAGGAAAGGGGAACTTAGACTTACTGTAGGAAAATGTGCCTCTGGATGCTTTTCAATTTAATGCCTAGGATATTGAAATGTCAAGTATCCCATGATGTTTTGCTAGGCCAATTGAAACTAACTGAATAATAAAATACATCTAAAGCAGGAGACTCCTTAGATATAAAAGCACATATTTGATGAACAGGTCAAAAAAAAAAATTCCCCTGTCTAAAAGGCAGAATGTTAAACATTTTGAGAGGCAATAGATTCCCAGTCTAGAAGGTGATAAGGCTACCACCTAGGATAATTAGCTTCAGGTTCAGAGAAGAACCACACATGTCCCAAGATCAAGGACATTTCTGACATAAGAGGAAGGCCTGGGACACGAGAGCTGCCTAAAAACTTAAAGAATAGTTTGCGAAGCCCTTGCTACAGGCACACAAAATCCTCAAACAGAAAGAATTCGGGCCTACTGGTTCAGCTCAGAGAATACAGGAAGGCAGAGAGGGTCAAGGTCACAGCAGAGTTGTTATGATCAGAAATCATAGAGGAATACATTTTTAAATTATACCACCAAAAATTTACATTCTCTGTAAAGCTGAGAGCACTCTAAACAAAATTAAAAGTTAAACAAGAAACTGGTTATAAGGTTCTCTCTCTCTCTCTCTTTCTCTTTCTCTCTCTGCCTCTCCTCTGACCTCCCCTTCTTACGTTTGGGGAATTCTCTACTGTATGACTCTTCATGAAGTACAGGGTTCACCTTCCACCACAGGACATGATAATTTCCTCACTCATTCTTTCAGTTCTCAGGCAACTAAGGTGGAGGTTGTGACAGTGGCTCAGCAACCAGATACTTCTGCCTGGAACTCTGACTCAGGGACAGAGAGCACTCTGTTTTGGTGGCAGCAACCGCAGCTCTGCAGAGCCAATGGGGGCAGAGGGGCCCAGAGTGGTTTTCAGCATCCCATGGCAGTATTTGCAGGGTCCTTACCACGCAGTTTCTAAGGGTGGTGTGGGCTGCTGTCTGCCACACCTCTCCTGGTGCTGCTCTGTTTTCAGAGTCCAGTTTCCCAGCTTTTCCAATGATGCTGTGATCTACTAAATATCCTTACAAAGCATTTATTTTTTCTGTAGGAATAAGCCAGACACTTTCTGTTGCATACACCCAAGAACCCCTGACAATACAGACACTCGGAAACCTACTTCCAGTGTTTTACAGGCGAAAGCAGAATACCCACAATACAAATGGTTCTAACAAACTCAATAAGGAAAGATGCATGTTCCAATAGAAAACATAGGGCATGAGCAGACAATTTGCCAAAGAGGAAATACAAATGGTCATCGATAAACATAGGGAAAAAACATTGTTCTCACATTTTCAGGATACGGATTTTTCAAATACTATGGAGAACTCATTACTGAGAAACATTAAGAGGCTCATACTCAGCATGGCAAAATTATGGGGAACAAATTGTTGGGGTGCAAAATGACATAACCTTCCTTGAGGGGGGATCTGATATTGTGTACCAAAATTTAAAGTGTTCCATTTGGCCCAGCAATTGTACTTGTAGAAATTTATCCTGAAAAAAAGGGCATGACCCATGAAGCTCCATTCCTAGATGGTGTCTTAGAGTATATATAGTTCATGTTAATTCAAAGTAAATTCACAGTTCGAAGTAATTTCAAAATAACTCTCACCCATACTTGACTGGGTCAGACACTGTGGAAGGGATAGACTCACAAAATCCTGTTCCAAAGTGCTCCTCCCACTCCAGTTCCAGGCAGCTCTCTGCTCTCCCTTTGGAACAAGAAAACCAAAAACGTGTCTTCCCTAAGGTCAGAGGCCTGGGGAAGACTGAAACTATGAAGGGGGCTGGGTAAAGAATGGGAACACTCACAAATTAATAATCCTTGTTTTAATCCCATCAAAAAATAAGTAGCGAAGGGTTCTAAGAGAACACCTCAGCCCCTACCAACCCCTCACTGCACTCTCGCCACCCCGACTCCTTCCTGTTCTTCAGGCCTTTGCACGGGCTGCTGCTCTGGCCACACTGCAATTCAAGATAAATAAATAGGGCTGGAACCCCAACTCCATTCATGTCTTTCTTTACTCAGATGTCAGTCACCCTCTCAGCGAGATCTTCCCTCAACATTCTATTTACAATTGCAGCACCCAGCTCCTTAATACTTCCTATCCTCCTTCCTGGTTTTTTTTTCTCCGTGGCACTTGTCATCAATTAACAATCTATACATTTTACTTATTGCCTCTCCTCCTCCCCTAGGATATAAATTCCATGAGGAAAAGATTTTTGCCTGTTTTGTTTTCTGTTTTATCCCCAATGCCTAGAAAAGAAACTGACACACAGTAGATGCTCAAACAAATATTTGTTAATGCAAAAATGCCCTTATTAATGTTCATAGTAAAGACAAACAAAACATCTGAGTGTTCAGTAAATAGTAAATTTGTTAACTATATGACACTGTATTTACACACTGGATTGCTTAGCACACTGTTGTAGGCAGGATATTTTATTCTGAAAATAAGATAGTCTGCTAATAAGACATCAGGTCCTAATTCCTCGACCTGTAAATGTAACCTTATGTGGGAAAAGGATCTTACAGGTGTGGCTAAGTTAATGGATGTGAGAAAAAGAGATCATCCTAGGGTTCCTGGGGGGGCCCTAAACTATCATACAAAGTGTCTCTATGAGGAAAAAGGCAGAGGGGAACTAGTGTACGCACAAAGGAGAAAGTAATGTGAGATGAAGTAGAAAAACATTTGAAGATCGAAGTGACGAGACCACAAGCCTAGGAATGCCAGCAGCTGCCAGAAGCTGCCGACACCCTGATTTCCACCCAGAGATGCTGATTTCAGACTTCTGGCTTTCAGAAACATCAGAGAATAAATTTCTGCTGCTTTGAGTTACCAAGTTTGAGTTGACTTGTTACAGTGGCCACAGGAAACTGATACACACTCCTGATTTTTAGATTATTATTTTGGACTATCCTAGGAATGAAATTTTCTCTCCTAATAGAGGCATTCCAGCTGTCGAAATGTCTCTCAGTTCCTTTAATTTTCAATTAAACTTCTTATTTTGAGATAATTGCAGCTTCCTATGCAGTGGTAAGAAATAATTCAGAGAGACCCTGCATACTTCTCACCCAGGATGTCAGGGGCCATCTGGCAAAATGAAAGTCTCCTATCGCAGTGAAATCTCTGTTCCCTCCAGAGCCAATGAACATCCCAGCTCCCTATTTCACCTTCTCTGACCCCACCCAGCAAGAGTATTGGGGCACCTTATTACAGTCCCAGGAGGGTAAAAGTCTAGGGTCCTACTTGACTTTGTCGGTATGGGTATGGGTTTTTTCTCTGGTTTTTGGTTAGAGTAGCCAAGTCATTGTTTATCATTTTTTTTTCTGTCCTGACTACTCATTTCCTTGCCCTTTGGCTAGAGGGAGCAGGCTTTTGTTGGGGCTTTTTTTCATTTGTGCCCATTGGTGTTTCTGGTTTCCTGGCTTCTTCAATTCCAAGCCTGGGATAAATGAGCAAAATGAAACCCAGGGTACCCACCACCACACCGTTCCTCAGATGATGACGTCCTTCGTAAGTCCATCTCCTTCTCCTCTTCTTTCAGAGTCTTTTTATCTTTGCTTCATGTATAACGTCCAGGGCTTTTAATTGTATTTAGTGAGACGAATAGGAAAAACTATGTCTACTCCATCTTCCCAGAAGTGGAAAATTCTCAATATCTTTAAGTGTTCTATTTGGGGTTTTCCACAAATGAGAGAGAAACATTGCTTGGTTGCCTCCTGTATGCAGCCCAACCAGGGATTGAACTGAGACCTAGGAATGGGCCCTGACTGGAACCAGCAGCCTTTTGGTGTACGAGATGATGTTCCAACCAACTGAGCAATGTGGCCAGGGCCAGACTGAATTCTTTCAGCTTCAACAGTCTGTCAGCAGTAGACAGAAATAATACATGTCTATTGGCCATCTGTATGTCCTCTTCGGAGAAGTGGGAAAGCAGACTGGTGAAACCACTGTGGAAAGCAGTATGGAGTTACCTCAAAAAACTAAAAATGGAACTGTCTTATGACCCAGCGATTCCACTTCTGGGAATTTAGCTAAAGAAACCCAAGACATTAATTGGAAAGACATAAGCACCTCTATAGTTCATTGTAGCGTTGTTTACAATCACCAAGATTTGGAAGCAGCCTGAGTGTCCACCAGTAGATGAGTGGATAAAACAACTATGGTACATTTACACAATGGAATACTACTCTGCCATAAAAAAGAAGAAAATTTTACCCTTTGGAACAGCATGGATGGACCTGGAAAACATTAAGTGAAATAAGCCAGTCAGAAAAGACAAATACCATATGATTTCACTTGTGTGTGGAATCTAATGAACAAACTGAACTAACAAGCAAAACTAGAGACAGACTCACACATAGAGATCAGGCTGACAGCTCTGGGGAAGTGTTAGGGGGTGGAGGGAGCAAGTGAAAAAGAAAAAGGACTCATGGACAAGGACAATGGTGTGGTGACAGTGGGTGGTGGGGGGTAGGTTTTGGGGGATGGAGGTGGAAGAAGGTATAAAGAAGATAAATAGTAATGGAAAAAATACAATAATAAAAAAGAAATAACACCGCAGTGACTAAAGCCTTCAAAGTTTCTTTTTGATGCCAAAATCCTGTTGATAATAACTTTCTGTCTGAGTTTTTAATGCCAAAATGCCTCATCTGCTATAGGCTTTAACATGAATGGGCAAAGGGACACATTATCTTTGTATCTGGAATGCACGTAATGCCAGCACTGGGACTGTATGATTCTAATCTGGACTCCTCCTTGACTTTTCTATAAGTTGTTTAACCTCTTTGTACCTTCTCATTTGGGCCATCACAAAGATTACCTCCTGACGTGAATGTTGTAAATGAGACATATATATCAGCAGATATTTTTTTTTGATGTGAGGTATACTCACAAGAAAAAGTACTGTCCTTGGGTTTCTAAACTGTAAAGTTTAATCTTCAGTCCCCAGTGTCTGAACTCCTGGTTGATTAATTCATACAAAATCTTCACACTTTCAACAGTTTTCTCCTTTTCATTCCCAATCCAAACCTCAAGGACAATATACAGAAATTAATTTTTGAGTCAGAATGAGAGAAGTTGTGTTAAATTCCTTCAGAGAATTAATGTGGAGTTAAATGTAATTTATCGAACCTACGGTGCTTTTGCTAGCAGTTGTCCTTGCCATTTTAATTTTTTATGTCCGCTTTTACAGCAACTATTTTAATTTAGATTTTCAAGTATTTTACAATAATGTTTAGTAGAGGAGGGAAAATGGCCCTCATGCAGAGACAGTTTACCTGGGTTGGATGACCATTGTTGAGGACGTTGAATTTCCACCATTGCTACCTGGAATATGGAGCCTCTACCTGAATGATGTAAAGGGCCACTTTCCGGCTAATTCATGGTCCTTGAAAAACCATATAGTCAACTGTTCTTGCAAAATCTTTGTTTCGCCAGATACTCATGAACACATTTAAAGTGGCGATGAATCTAAAATAGTTTAGAAACTCCCCACCCCCCCACCCCCAGCCCTCTTTTACCCATTCCAGTTCTGATATTGACAGTTTTTGTTTTAATGCATTCCGTTGGTGAATTCTGATGATTTGTTTACCATCTCTATGTGCCTCCAGGGCTCCAGGGGGAGGAGCCAGTGAAAGGATGGACGTGAAAGCAAGCTGTAAACTATGACGGCAGTTTCTCTATAATCTTTGCAGGCATCATCATCCGCGCGGTCACACCACCTTCACCAGTGTCAAGCTGTACCTCAACTATGGCAGACTCACTTCCTGTCCTCTCTTCGCTCCAGCCAGCAAAATCCTCTCCTAGTATTCTTCCTCTCCCATCCCTACGGTCGTGTTCTCCTCCTTCAAATCGCTCCTCTGTCTTCCAGACTCAGCAGCCTCACATCTTTCCAAAGGATGCATTTTCTCCTCGAAGCCTTTTTCCTTGACCATCACAACAATCTCAGAAATGCCCGGTGTCAGCGATGACTGATGGATGACAGAAAGTAATCTCTCCCTGCTGTCTGTGGGCTCTCTGCCTTTCACACATTCCATTCTTCTCAGTGCAAATGCTCCCTTTTTGAATTGAGGGTTCCCAAGGAGGACTGGCTTCCTTCATTTAATTTCTTATCAGCAGCACGATTGCTGTTCATGGGTGACGCACAGTAACATTAACATGCCATGATCTTGCTCTTGAAGATAGAATCAGAGACCAACTTTTCCGGGCTACCCACTGGGGTTGTTTTCTGAGTCAGAGGGGTTCGGGGCACAGCCATCACCCGTGGTCTGTCTCCTCTTGTCCACAGGCATGCGTTTCTGAGGCAGGTATTATAGGGTCCCCCTGTGACCACAGAAGAGAGTTTTCCCTGGTCTTCTTTCCACATCCCTTCTGTACCATTCAGCTCCCCATATACCTATTATTACCTAAGCACCCCATTTTCAGAAAGTGGTTGGCTCCAACTTTGACACCTCAGCAATAATCTAAACCATAGGTGCTTCAATCAAAAGTGAACATATTTTGCCGTGTATAATATGCACCCATGTTTTTGGCCCAAACTTTCAGGAAAAAAAAATCTTTTATTTTAATTTTTTAATTCAATTATTTATTTATTCATACTTAGATACCTGGTTTTTGTATTACAAAGAAATTTTAGCCTTTATTTTTTAACATATTGTGGTACAAAAAATTTTATGTAACAAATAATTACAAAACACAAGAACAGATACAAGGTATTCCCAGTACATACTTAGGGAGTTGAAGCTTATTGAAATGTATCTTGATTCAGACTGTTTCCCTCAAGTCTTTTCTGCTACCCTTTCTTTCTGTCCAAATTCTAACCACTATTTATTGCACAGCCACTAAGTATCAGGCTCTATTCAGGTGCTTTGTATATATACCTTTACAACAATCCTGCAATGTATATAATCCTAATTTTATGGTAGAGAAAACTTGGCATCTGAGAGGTTAAGAAATTTACCCTAGGAAGCAAAATGAACAATGACAAAGCCCATATTCACATCTGGGCTGCCTTTCCCACCAAACCGCTTTAGAGATCCATCCTCCCACCCAAATTCGGTGTCCCACACCAAAAAAGAAATCCTTGACCTTCCTCTCTAATAACTTTTTTTTATTCTTTAAATTTTTGTTGTAAGGATAAAAGCAAGACAATTGCCTGGCTAAATTAATCTATGCTGAAGTATTGATTACTCTTATCCTTACAAGAAAAATTTGTCAGGTCAAGTTAGTCATTAATTTGTGGAACATGTGAAAAAACTGTCTTCTTGGTGGAATGCCTTTGTTCTCCCTTACTTAGCCTAAGTCACCAAAAAGGCCCTACCCACCTATGCACAGAATTGTGCATACACATACACACCCACACACACAAACCTGGAGAACAAGAGGTTAACGATGTGAAGCTTGCTTTGTGCTGACCCCAGATTTATCCAGTTGAGCTAAGTGGTTCAGTGAGTATTGACAAAATAAGACCTGGGCCCTGGCTTATATATGGGATTCAAGGTTCATTTTAATATTAGTCTACTCAAGAAGTGACTGGCCTTTCCAATTAGCCAGAGAATATAAGACATTCTATGTTCAATACTTCAAGTTTAGCCACTGGAGAGAAATTATTTGAAGAGAATCGCTAAGGGACCTGGCAGAGGATGTACTACATCAATATATAGTCTTTTTTCCTCTCTCGAACTCTCTTTCAATCTCTCTCTCTGACCCTTGCCAGCCCCTCTGAAGCCCACTACTGAAAAGCGTTAGTCCTATCTGTTAAGGCTGTATAACAAAACGCCTAATCATATCCCTAAATCTCTTTGAAAGAGACTTTTATTTTAAACTACACAAAGAACGCATAATTACATGCTCATAGTGAAAAGCTGAAACAAAACAGAAATATAGAGAATAAAAAATAAAGTTCTTTATCATCTTCATTCGTATTTCATTAGTTCATTCCCTTCCCCCGCCCCAAAATCAGTAAGCATAGTTTGGTGTATAACTGCCTGGACTTTTTTCTATTATTTACATACAGTTAATTTACACACAGATGCATTTTTTATGTGATGGAATTTATACTAAACATAATCCGAAATTTATTTTGGTTAGTGTAGCAGGCATGTATTAGTTCTTGTACGTTCTTGGTCAAGTCTTTTAATCTCTTAAACCTCAGTTTCTTCCTGTTGCTGTAAAAAAGGAGAAACTCTTGTTGGCACTGTCTTCTGAAAGCCAACGGTGTGTGTCTCTTCCCAACGCCTTGTTCAGATGTTGGGCTGGTAGCTTGAAGTTGGCCACGGTGGAAGTATTTATACATGGAAATTGGCAAGGCTACAAACCGGGCCCCCCCAGGCCAGCGTCCTAACCCTAACCCTCTGACCTTCATGGGCATGGCTAACCCCAATCCCTCCCTTTTACTTCTGGTGTACCTTACCTCATTATTCAAATTTAAATTTGGTTCTTCCTTTGTGCTTTGATTCTTCCCCTCCCATGCCTACCCTTATTTCCCCAGACACCTGCTTCTTCTTTCACCCCTTCCATATGCCCTGGGGTGAGGAACAGGAGAGCCTGAGACAGAGACCAGCCATTGAAGGCCATCCACACTTTACTGAATATATTTTACAGCATACAATTAAGAAAAAAATATTAACTCAATAGAGGGGTTTATGGACAAGGCAGGTGCCTGGTTTAGTATCTGATGCCAAAGCACCATTCCTCATAGGAAAGAAGTGATAGGGGCCTGCACAGGCAGTAGATTAGTCTGGCGGATGTCATTCTGGGGCTCCATGTCCCACTCTGCAAATGCGAGGATCTCGGACCAGTTCCTCCTCACATATTAAGCATGGACCACCACAAAACAGCTTAGATTGTACGTTGTCATGAAGATTCAATTAACTGACAGATACACACTACCTGACCCATAGTAGGTGTTTGGCAATATGTTCATTCCTTCCCTAGTTTAGAGGAGAAAGCTGCAGTCCAGAATGGTTTAGTGACTTGTCCAGGGTGGCACAGCTGGTTGCTGAGAGAGCACAGAGCAGGACCCGGGGCCTCACAGGAAGAGGCGGTTCTATGGAACCAGTGGGTCTCAAAGTGCGATGCAAGTCTCCCCTTTTCCACCTAAATCTTTGTGCAAGGCAGGGTTTGCCTCATATACTTGAACCAAAACAACATAGCAGAACAGGTTATATGCAGGCTCACATGTGAGAATTCTTACATCTTCTATGAAGCCAGGCATCAAAGAGATTTGCAAAAATGTGAAAGAGTGATATACTTCTCACCAATTATTTTTATTTTGGAAAAGAGTTATTTTTATAAGAATATTTTATCTATGCTAACACATTTGTTAGCATTATTATTTTGAAAGAAATTCAGAAACATATTTTTAAATGTCTCCTTTTTCATTTCTAACACGATACATATATTTCTCTAAAGCATGGCATTTAGAGCTGTGACCCATGAAAACAAAAGCTTTTACAGTCTTAAATTTTAAGAGTGCAAAGGGTCCTGAAAACAAAAAAGTTGAGAACAACTGGACGTAATGATCTTCTCCCCCAATTCATTATTATAATGCTTCTATGTGTCAAATACGGAGAAGGACTGACAACCATGAAAAAAATCTTTGAACTTTTGAATAACTTGGAATGTGCTAAACTACAACATTTGAATCTGGGAATTTTGACAGAGTCCCAGAGTTGGAAGACAGTGAGTTAGGTCGGTGTGTTAGGGAAGGGTGGCTCTGGCTGTAGCAGCTGTGATGGTTGACTTTATGTCAACGTGGCTGAACTATAAAGTGTCCAGATATTTGGTCAAGCATTATTCTGGATGTTTCTGTGAGGGAGTTTTGGATGAGATTTACATTTAAATTGGTTGATTTTGAGTAAAGTAGATTGCCCTCCACCATGTGGGTGGGCCTTATCCAATCAGTTGAAGGCCTGGATTTAAAAAAAAAAAAGACTGATGCACCCAAGCAAGAAGGAATTCAGCCAAAAGACCAAAAGACAGCCTTCGACTGTAACATCAGCTATTCCCTGAGTCTTCAGCCAGCTGGCCTACCCTATAGATTTTGAACTTGCAGATAGATAGATAGATAGATAGATAGATAGATAGATAGATAGATAGATAGATATAGATATAGATATCTTCTATTTCTCTGGAGAAACCTGACCAATGACGCAGTTAAGTGGGGGACCAATTAGGGCATAATGACCTGGGGGGTGAGGGCTTTCAGTTCTTGCTAGGCAAGCTTCAGTCCTGGAAAGATGGAGGCATCTTTCTCAGTCTCAGCTGCTTCAGGGCCAGAGCAGCGGGTCTTCATCTGGGGAGGGTGAGCCCTGTGAGCAGGTTGGCCAGTTTATGGGCCCGCAGGCCCTCTTCCCCTTCCACTCCATTCCCCATCTGCTACGCCATACTAGGAAGTTAAATTAAGGTCCTCGTAGGTCCCTTACCTTTGATCCTGTTGGAAATTTCTTGAAAAAAAAAATTATATATATATGCACACACACATATACCCACAGGAACACTTCAGTGTGAATGGGCTTTACTGCAGTGCCAATTATCTTTCATGCTACCAGAATCTTCTAAGGGTGGTTGGGGGTCAGGCTGTGAAAAGAGCACGAGGACAATCACGTGCTCAGTGGGAAGACTGTCACCAGGCTCTGGAGGAGGGAGCAGGGCAGGCAGTCATGGGCTCAGGAACAGACATTTCACCACTCCCAGTTTTGCCTAGGGTTGTGCCCATGCAGTTTAATTGAATACAGTACTTTAAAAAATATATGCACATGTTAGAGCTAGTTTCCTGGGGGATTCGTCAGTTGAGGAATCTTAGACCTTTGGCCATGGGCCATAAAATGCACTTGACCTGAGTATGATATAAATACCTTCCACTCCACTGATGTATTGATTTGTTTCATTTAGCTGTCTCTATGTACCATATGCATCCATATCCCAGCCAAAGTTCTGGGAGAGTAAGGGCTGGCTTAAAGAAATTCTTTGAGCAATATAAGGACCCAAAGAACAAAAGATTTCATATTTATCCTGTGCCTAATATGTAGCATTAAGGCACTTAAATATTAAGCTTATTTGCTCTTCAGCACATTTAACAAATAAGGAAATCTGAGTCTCGGATAGGATATATATATAGTGTGGAGTGCTATTTTAAAATACAATTCCTGCTGTCTTTCCCCTTCTTGGTTAAGTTGAGGGTGTGCTGTTGGTTGGTTGGTCTCCTTGAAGTTCTAACACCATTAACACCAAGCACTGAGGCCGAGACTAACTAGACTAAGGAAGGGAGGGGAAACCTGAGTAAGAGGAGAAGGAAGTAAAAGGGGAGGGGAGAATGGACATCAATACTCTCAAAATAGACATTTAGAAACTGAAAGATGCTGCGTAGTGTTGAATGTACAATTTCAATATTTTTCCTACTTCTGAGTGGGAATGGGAGCTAGAAACCAACTTATTTGTCTTTGTCGAAGTTCTTTGATCACAGCACACAACACACAATGCATTTGACATCCGACAGGCAAACACCTGGGTGGTGTGTGTTTGTGTGCACACACATACCTGAGTCTGGTTTCATAGAACATGCCTAGCCCTTGCTAAAGAACTCTATCGTGTTCTATCCTATTCCATTTCTTTTTAATTAATGATAGTCCAGCCTGTAAATTGATTTCATGACCCCTGAATGATTGCCCATACTGGAAAAACACAGAGTTATAAAAAAGTCACTTTTGACCCGCCTACATAACTTGTTGAACAGTGGCTCTAGGGTTTTCCCTACATTTCTTGTGCTGAATGTGGATGAGTTCCAGGGAGGAAGTACCCATCAGAGGTACCCAAGACACAACAAGTCCATCCCACAGACTTTCCCAGTTCATAGAGGATACACACTTCCTCCTCCTACTACTGGGATCCCATCTGTTTTCTGCTACAAAATGTTTCTTCCTAGACGAGTTATGGAGCTATAGAGCTGTGGGCAAAATAGGAAGGAACTTTAATCAGGAATTATCAAAGAGAATAAAAGAAAACATTCTCCCCACTGTAAGGGAAACTTCCTATGTAGGTGTACCTTCATTTAGGAGAATTCAAAGAGGATAGGACATTTAAAAAAAAAAAAACAAAAAACCTCTCTTCCCTCCAGGGCCCAGAATGCCACACTCAGGCAGTTTCATGTTCATTAGCATGAGAACGATGGGGAGCAGGGAGCTGGGGGCAGAAAAAGGGCAGGGCCAGGAGCTGGTTCTTTTACTTGCTTTCTCTACCTCTCCACGCTCTGCACGTTCTTGGCAACACTTTCCCCTCTTTGTTTATCTTTCACATTTTTCTCTTTGTCAATTTTGTTTTGGGGTGGTCTATAATATGGGAGAAAAATGAAAAACTAAAACGCTTCTCTTGCAGTGAGGCAGATGAGTGAGACTTTTCCCGGGGACAAAGGTTGGTTGTCCAGGAGCTGACTTCCCAAGCATCTCCTTTGGTAAAGTTGAAGTCTTTGTCTTCACTCCCCAAACTCTTTTCCCCCTGGAGTGTTTCTAGGCTGTGGTGATCCCTTCCAGGAAGGCCTAGAGTAAATCCGGTCAGAAATTCTCATACTTCCTGTTTGTCAGTTCTGCTGCCTCTCTTAGGTGCCTTTCATTCCTCCTCCTGGAACAGAGAAAGCTGTCTGATTCCTGATCTCCCAGCCCTGAGTGATCTATCTGGCCCCCCGCATCCGTTATTTTCCTGCTCAGGCTTTGAGTTCCAGTCTCTCAGCTCTTCTTGCAGTTTTTAGAACAAAATGACTTCTCCCCTGCCTTAGTCTTTGCATCAGCTATTCCTCTTCTGTAAAGCTCCTCCTTTGGTTCTTCATATCGTTAGTTCCTCTCCTCCTTTGGGGCTCAGCTTAAATATCACATTCTCAGCGAGGCTTTCCTCATAAGCTCCAACTAGGTCTCTTGTTATTCCCTATCTTGGCCCTTGGTTTCGTTCATGATACCAATTACAACTTGTTAACAGTTTACTTAATTGTCTTTGTTTCTGCCTCCTCTACTGTAATGAAAGCATCCAAAAGGCATAATCAATCCTTTGAAGCAGACAGTGTTACCCTTTCTTACACATTAAGAAATCTCATTTGCCTTGTGATTGAGATACTGTTGGCAACCTTCAACAAAAAGAGCGCTTCGCCAGGCTCTTCTTTCTTCCCCACTAAAATTATTCATTCAGTCATTTATTCATTTATTCATTCACTCATCCAGTCAACAGATATTTGTTGAGCACCTACTTATTTTGTTCCAGACACTGTGCTATAATGATGAACAAGGCAATCCTTGTTCATTTCACTTCAGGTTGCAGTCAGCCAGAATGATGGTTCTTAAATGCATTTCTCTGCTAAAAATCTTCATCAGCTTCCAAATGCCTTCTGGATGAAATCTGAGCTCTTCAGTGTGGAGAGCAGCGCAGGCCCTCTGTGACCCAGCTCCTCCTCCCTCCCCAGCCACATCCTTTGGACTCCTCTCCTGTCCTAGGCTCTGCTGGGTAACTAACACAGGAGCTCCTCTGGAAGGCAAGGAGCAACCACAAAGTTCCCTTGAGTGTGCTCTCTCTCTCTCTCAATCTCTCTCTTACACACACACACACGCACACACACACACACATGCACAACCTGGGACAATCACTTACACCAATGGCTTCTGCATTGCTTATAGAAAATCTCAGCAGGTATCTTTTTCTGCTGGTTGCTCAGACAGCCTTTTGATCCTACCCTGCTGGGCTGTGGGTTTTTTCTAATCGAGATCTCAGTCCCAGTGCAGCAGGTCAAGGGTTGAGCTGGCCCTATAACTCAAGGGCAGGGTTCCATAAAGGAACCCCACTTTGCCATGTCACATTGTGGCTGGTGGTGTCAACAATAGCATAAACTTTGCTCATTCCAAGGATGCTAAATATCTACCAAGTGCTAAAAAAGAGGATGTCAGAAGCTACAAACCTAACAGCTTTGTAACGATAAGATTTTCCTCCTGAGGCAGAACCTTGAATCTGTGCCTTATTAGAAGGGCCAGAGAGAAGGGAATTTGTCATTGCAATTTGTAAATATTTATTTACTTTCAATTCCACACCTTTTCCCGATTGCTGCTGTAGACACTTATAAAACTTTCCCCTTTTCATTTTGTTGAATTTAATTTTTTTCCCCTTGGGGGAATATCACGAACAAAGAACTAAGAGGGAAGGAATTTCTTCAGCTTTTCTGGAAACCTGTAGTGGCTTGCTTTCTAAATGCTTTATGCTTCAGTTTCTTCATCCATAAAATGGAGAATTAGCAAAATTAATGAACCTTTGTCTTTCATAAAATGTCTTATAGGATAGATGCTGTGCAAGTAATATGCTATAGAATGATAGCATTTTGTTAGTGTTTATAAACATAATTTGAATTTTCCATTAATTGGAATTAATCCTGTTTATAAGGAAAGACCTTTCCAATTAAATCACTAGTGTATGACTTTGGGTGGCTGAAGACTTTATTTTGCTTTAATTCTGATAAAATGGGTTCTTCCTTTATTTTAGGTAAATTTTAAACTCACGTTTTCCTTTGGCCAATGAAGTAGTCTCACCTCTTATTCACTCTTTCTAAACATCTTTATTTGTATTACAAAATTTTCTTTGCTATTATGCCTCTTCTGATTATTGAAAATCATATTATAGCTGAAGGTTAATAGCAATGCTTATTCAAGGTAATACTACTATATGCTAACATTTTTTAAATAAAAAACAAATAACCTTTTATTAAGCCACTATTTTAGTACACAATATTTTATTTCTTATCTTAGATTCATGATCTCCCTTAATAGTTAATAGATCTCTCTCTTAATAGTTAAAATTATTTTGAATACTACCAGCCCCAAGTGGTGGTAAACTACAAAGCTATGTACACTTTTAGTTTTGTCATAAGTAAATGCCCACCTGGTTCTAACATTGACCTTATGCTATCCTCCGACTTACAAGCCTTTTAACCTTTGTATAATATTTTCTTTTCTTTAAAAGTAAAAGATTTCCCAACATTTCTACATATGCCTTAAATCGAAATCTCAGTTATTTTAATTAGTCACTGAAGGCACATACATGACTCCAGGTCAAGCAAAGGGTAGTTAGCTTTGTTTTCCCCTGAGAGAGCAGAAGAGTTCCAGCACCCACGTCTCTGTGCCTCAAGGGGCTCCAACACCCGCTCAGCTAGCTGCCACCCAGCCCTGCTGACTAGCCCGGGGGTGGAGGCGGGGAGGGAACTGATACTGATTCTGAACTCATCTCAGTGCAAAGTCTGGAGCGATGATGATCAAAGCTTCTGAAAACAAAAAGTCTTAAGAATAAGTTGAAAAGTGGGGAATTTTGAGCAGTAATTTTCTGCAATCTGAGAAGACAAAAAATTGTGGAATAACTACTGTTATAATTGACCCTCACACAGCTTTCCATATAGTCCTTACAGTCACTCTCAAGTCACTTACAAGCACTGGTAGTGTGACATATAATCCACTCAAACCAAAGACATTAGCCAGTCATGTCAAATTTATTCAAGTTTTTTAAAGGAATATCAAGGAAGGCTTTACACTGCGCCCTGCCTGTGATACATTGTCGTAAACCCTCTATTCAACGGGGCCTACTGGCCTCTCTGCCCAAGTCTTTCTGGCATGACACTAGACCCACGCTACAGCCCCAGGTGGTGCAACGCTCAGCCTTCCACCCCCACCTCCCCCGTCCAGTCTCCTACTACTTCAATACAACTGCTTTGTGCATGAGCCGCTTCACAAAGTTTCTACAGTGTCTCCAAACTTCCAGGTGCTTAGTCGAAAATAACTCTTCAGAGTAACCCTGGGTTATATACAGTTGTGTGATAGGCTGGGATGGGTTAATATCCTCAAGATATAGCCAAGGGAGCCAGCTGATCCTGGCCGATTCCTGTCTCCCAAGGAAGAAGGATACATCCACGTGATTTAAAGAGGAATTCAGGTTATTTGTACCTCCACATCATAAACTCTTAGGAGCCTAAATGTTTGGAAGTCCACAGAGACCCTCAGGAAGATGTATACTAAAAAATGTGTAATAACCACATGTTGATATCCCCCTTGTCTTCTTTGAGCTTTTGAAATAGCAAATCACAGAACTTTTTATACAGAAACATCATCAAAGTAGACCTACTGAAGATTTAATAGGGTGGATGGAGGAAAAGAGTTTCTGTCACACACCATGTAGGAAACAATTTAATAAAGCCCCATTATGCATTGTCCCCTAAAGTCCCATTAGAGGTGAGCTATGAGCTGAAATCTTCTTTTCTATGACCTCTTCGTCCAGGAAGCCCTTGGCCTTCCACCTGCCTGCTCTCTCTTCTCTATTAGGCAGAATCTTTTTCATCTGCACAAAGCCTGGAGCCCAGCAGGAGGCTTGCTTCTACCCCACACTGCAGGCTTATCAGAGTATTTATAGCAAAGCAAACCTCTTTCTCCTGCAAAGGAATTCTCACACCAGCTGGTGAGAAGATAGTGTTTTCTCCATATGTTAAATATCCTTTATTACTTGAAAGGTAATATCGTGTTTGTTGAATTTAAGTATATAGGTGCAGGTTCATCTTTTCAACAGATACTTACTAAGGGTCTTTTATCTGCTAGGCAATGGGCTAGAAGCTGGGGCCATGGCATGAGCAAGACCAAGTATCTGCCCAGAATGAGCTTACTGTCTAGTAGGGAAAGACTAGAAAACATGCATTTCAACTCAGAGTGCTAAGTGTGTATTGGGGGAATACATCGGTTGTGAGAGAACACTTTCAAAAGTCACCCCACCCCTCCCTGAGGGAGGAAGGTCTAGGAAGGCTTTCCAGAGAAAGCGAGTGTTGGGGGATGGGAAGGGTGGAAACAGCATTCCCATAAGGAAAGAACAGGTCCTGGACCCAGAAGGCGGAAGGAACGGAGAGTCTTACAGCCCAACGTACAAAGGGAGGGACGGGAGCAGGGAAGAGAGGAGGTGTGGGTGGGGAAAGAACGGAAGAAGAGATGAGCCTAGAGAAGAAAGCATCATAAATGGCCTATAACGCCACATTGAAGAGGTCGGAGTGTTTGTTTGCCTGAAGTTAGTGGGAGAGATTTTGAGCAGACAGGCAGCATATTAGCATATTTCTATTTCAATTATTTAGGGAAAAACTAATTGGATGAAAGAAAAGTCTAACCATGCCAAACCAAACCCAAACCCAAGGTATATGTGTGATAACTGCTCTGTTTGAATTGTGTGCAAAGCACCATCAGGGGCTGCGTGACTCCTGTGGTCGAGACAAGCTCAGGAAGACCTACTAGAGCAGGGGATTTGGGCAGTAAAGGGGGGCACTTCATCAGTGCAAATACCCCGCTTCTTGAATTGGTTTTATTCTGATGTACATCTTTTAATTCTTGAGAACTTTGAAGACAGTTTTACTCAAGCATCTTCTAAACCCACAGTGCCATTTACTATTTATCTGAAGCTCCTGATGTCTTTCTTTGTTGCTAGGGATATGAATCTGAAGGAACTTTAGAGCCCCAATGATAATTTCTTTGAATAAATTATTATAAGTTTTCAACTTTGACGAAAACCATCAACTACACTAATAATGTTAGGAGTCTCAATCTAATTTTGGTGTCATTTCCTAAATGATCTACAAAGTTCAAAAGTCCTACAAAAATGTTGAAGAATGAAGTTTGCAAAATCATTAATTTATCTTTTTTCAAGAGAAAATAGTTTCCTCTGATGAGAGCAGTATAATAAAAAATGAATCTAGTAAGAAAGAAATGTCTGTCAAATTTTAATTTGCAAACAAATAACAATTTAAAATAATAATAAATAATATTGAACACTTACTATGTGCCAAGTGTGATTTTTGCATTTTGTCATTTAATACTGAAAATCATCCTGCAAACTACATACTAGTAGTATCACCACAGTTTATTAATAAGGAAGTTGTTTTGGAAAGTCTATGAAATTTGCTTATTACTAAGTAGGAGAACTGGGATTTGAGCTAAGTCTGTCTCCAGATGTCATGTTTTATTGCTCGTTGCAGCAATCCCTCTTCTTAGAGATCGTGGGGATCTCAGCCCCTTCCTTTGGACATACACCGTATGATTTCTCTCATTTGTGGAACTGAATGAACAAACTGAACTAACAAGCAAAATGGGGACAGATCATAGATGGAGAACAGGATGACAGCTAGTTGCGGGGCAGGGAGGTGAGGGGGTGGAGGGACTGAGCAACAAGGGAAAAGGACTCATGGACATGGCCCGCAGTGTGGTGACGGCTGGGGGAAGGGGTATAGAACTAAACGGTAATGGAAAAAATACAATAAAGATTAAATTTTTAAAAATAGACTAAAAAAGGCAAAAATAAATAAAAATAAAGTAGAGACATATAAGAAGACTAGTACAGAAAGGATAATGTATTTAACAACCTTATAATTCCATTGACAATTCAATAATTTTATTGTAATGTTAACTTCCATAGCCTGCCTTCCTTTCAGACCGCCATCACCCCCACTGGAGCCTGTAGCGTATGCCCTTAAATTATTTATTTTTCCTAGATTTTGATAATTCTGTCCTATTGGATTACTTTCCATTTTCATCAATTTGTGGGCCATGATTGATTAAGAGAATGGAATGCTTCTCCCAACATGGTTTTCAGTAGTTGGGAAGGGAGTTTTCTGTAGCACAAGGAGGACATTGTAATGATGAAGGGCAGCTCTGGCTTTGAATTCTCTCTCTAGCATTTCCTAGCTGCATGTGCTTAGAGAAATTAAACTTCCCACAGCGTCAGTTTCTTCAACTGTAGATTTGATTAGTTGACATCAGAAGGCACCTGTCAAGCATTTGATAAGGAGTAGCTTTATTTATAGTGAAATCTGCTTTCTCGAATGCTACCGCAGATTAAACTGTTACAATAGGTTTCTCAGCTCTGGCATGGTTTGTTCACAAATACTTCACTTTCTTACATGGCACCATATGTGCAACATTTCTGAATAAATGATTGATTAAAAGGTTGGCAAGTGATTCTAGTGGTTATGATTAGGGAGTAGGGTTCACTGGTTCAAACCACCCTATATGAAATCCGTCTATCAGAATCAAATGCCCAGTTGGCTCTGTCTCATGCTCAGAACTAGGTGGTTTTTCAGTCATATGTCACTGTTAGAATTCTAGAGTCCGTGGTCAGCTCACTCTCCTGTTCACAGGGCTGACTATTGCCTTGAACCCGTGCCACAGGCTCAAGGGTTATATTTGCCTTCACAGCTCAGAAAACAGATTGTTTTTCAGGCACTGTGCCAAGCATTTGGGTGTAACATACACTTGAACCCAGACAAATGACAAGGGTATCCCTTGTTTGTTGGCTTATCAATTGATTGATTTTTAGAACACAAGACTTCTCTCAGGATCAGCCAGGACTCCTTGCCTGGAAATCTTCTTAAAACAGTGAGGTTTTCATTATGATGGTATTTATTGTAAGGGGATCTAAACTGTAATATAATACAATTACAATCATAAATATAATTATGACTGTGTAAGTGCTGAGGGAATAAGTGGAGGAGATTAATTAGAGACAGGTGGTTCTAGGACTCCTCCAAGGGTTTCTGATTGATTCAGGGGGAGATCCTGGTTCTCTCTAGACTTCTCTATGCTCCCGAGGGACACTCTTCCACCGAGAGCTTATGTTGGGGACGGTAAGTGCCTTTCCATCTGCATCCAAATCAGAAGGATATTTGGGTTTCAGCTTTTAAATCTCACCTTATTTCTTTAAAATAACTAACACTATCAGAAAATATTCTATTATCCATTAAAGAACTTATCTTTGAGACCTCTGATAGTGTAAGGTTTTCCCCAATTTTGAAAAATAGCCTTTTAAAATGAAGTGACATGCAAAAGACTAGGGTTATCAGCCCCCCAATTCTGTTGAAGAGAGGCATGCTGAATGAAGGACCCCACAAGTTACGAAACATGAATGCATCCTGACACGGCCCTCACTGGGGCACCACAGTCTCATCTGGCTGGTCGTACATGAGGTCTTACTAGCATTGGAGCAGGGATGTAACTACTCCACATCCTTTTGCCTTCCCATACTCCCACTCATTTCACAGCCTTGCATATTTGGCAAGAGACTCTCCTAACATTGAGCAATAGGTGAACTGCTAGAGGTATAAGGTTTACTTTGCAGGAAGTTATTTTGGATGGATATAAACATTTTGACCATCACTGACACTAAAGCTAAGTTAACAACTAACTCAGGGAATAAAGATAGCCCTAGGTTTTTCTGGGTACTGTCCCAGCACTCTAAGCTTCAGGATGCTTATGTGCAGCAAGCAGCAATTGTAAGTTCCTGCGTAACTTAACTAGACTGTCCTTGGTCTTACGGTTATTTTAATGTATACATATATGTTTAATCACCATATAGCTGAAGCAAAACTGGTTAAAGCCCAAGTGAAATGAGAAAGGAGAACTCTGTGGAGCTCTAACTCCCATGTAATCAAGTGTGCTGTGCTGACCGTCAACAGCCAGGAACGCTGAGTCCCAGCTTCAGCGCGATGATGACTCACTGTACAGTCCCAAATGAGTCACTTCAACCCTCTGCTCCTCAGTTTCCCCACTTGTCTCCTTCTCATGTGTACATAGTGACCTTACATAAGACTTTTTAAAAATGACCTACTTTCAAGCATTGGAATGGGAAATCATTTTGCAGGAACAAAGAAAAGGAACTTGTTAAAAACCAGCTTCCAGCCTGGGTTGATTTTGCATCAGTACCGAATTACAGTCTGTTGCCATATAGGGTTAAGAATCAGCAGTTAAGCAAAAGTGAAGTTCCAAGAATCTGCATTATTAAAGTGCCAACAAGCAAAAGGTAGCATGTCATGTTTCTAAACCACTGGCAAGATGGGAACAGGCTGAAGCAGGCAGCTGGGAAAACTGTAGGCAGGATGTAACAGAGCCCCAGGGTTAAAAAGAGAAGGTAAGGGTGAAGTGGGATCTATGGCTTAACAAAGTGGTTAATTGTCATCGCATGATCCAAATGTGTTTGTTTCTTAAACATTCACCCCAGACTAAGGTGGCCCAGGGGCCTCTTTTTTAACTACAATCACTATTAACAACAGTCAAACAAGGCGAAAGAAAGAAAAAGAATGAATGAAAGAAAAGGACTGTGGTTGTTTGCATTATTGAAAGTGATCAATAATCGATTCTTTAAAGGCTGTGAGCACAATGTTTCACCATCATTTTATAGCCACAGCCAGCAGCAGAAACTCCCTACAGAAGGAGGCGAACAGCTCCACAGGCCACAGAGAAAGAAGCTGCTTGCTGCATGGGCACCTCCAGGACGACAGACAGCCCATCGGCCTTTCACCCTGAAGGTGTATGTGTGATTACACAGAACCTTCACTTGGTCATTTTTTAGGTGTTTTAATAATGCTGATGCAAAATAAGAGTAAAATTACAGGTGCCAGTTCCCAGTGTGGAATGCTGATAAACAACTTACCATTTTGCAGTGGCTGGTCACATCTGGAGCCTTTTGGGATGCAAAAGTACTGGAAGGATTATTGCAAAACTTAAAGACACTTTTGCTGCCTTTACTTTGTTTTTAACCTAAATTAGTGAGAATTTTTTTTTAGGGTTGGAGAGGGAGCCCTTTTTTAGAAAGTCATAATGCTTATATCATAAATTTATTTAGTTAAACACTAATCAAATAGCAAAATAGAAAAGGGGGTTAGATTTAGAGTAGTTGCTTGAAAACTTTTCTAAATTAACCTTAAATAGGCAGAGGCTAGTATAAAACTATGGATCAGCGGATTATGGTTTATTAATTTTGGTATGCTATTAAATTTTCCAATTTAAATAACCTGCTTAAACTTGATTTGTCATTGTTGTTACCTCTCCTTACAATGTTGAATTAGCATGTAATGTGCACAGCATAAAAATAATAATATAAATATCATTGCATTGTTCTCATTCTTTATGGAGTTATGTGTTTCCATAACCACAAAAGAACATCAACACGAGGATACTATGTATTAGAGTATGGTAGATACTTTGCTTATTTTTAATGAAGCGCTTCTTTTAGAATATAAATATTTCTCTATATTTATATCTACTTCAAAGTTATTTGGGCCTGTCACCAGGACTAGGCATAGATGGATGAAGAGAGTCTGGGTCTTAATCTTCAGAAAAGTATTTCTTGATTCTTACACACTTTTTATCACGTTGCTCGAGGAATAATTATTCATGTGTTTAGCTAGTAGTGCAGGGTCCTTCTGCTCTTTTCTTTCTGTATCCCTATGTTGAAAACACGCATTGAAATATTAGGCTTCAGACTGGTCATAGCCACTGACGCCTGGCTTCCCAGAGATTATTTGCTATATTCATCACGTAGGAAATCAAACATTTTAATGAATACACATGCTTTTCTATAGCATTACATGGACTGACAGGGCTGGAGGTGCCTGAAATGATTTGGTTAGACCCATCACAGTCCTCAGAAATCATTTCCTGTGATATCATGGAGTTCTCATAGGGCTTCCTTGTCAAAACCAGTCTTCTTATAAGCTAAATAACAACTTATGAAGCTTAATAGATTTTATTACTGAACATTGAAGCAGTGAGCCTGCTTACTATGTGAAGCATTCTAGCTTCCTTCATGCAAATGAGCAGATATACTTAACAAGTCAATCTTGAGTTTACGGGATGAAAAAGCCACTCTGTCGGCTGTGCCCTGTTCGTGCATGTAGGCACAAGCACACACTGGCTTAGACGTGTATTAGCACCAGATGTTACTGCACTAAGAAGATAATTTGTTGACCAAAATATGTGTATCTGAATTAAATGGGGCCTTAGTGGTGCTCTCTTCAATTCCAGTCCCTCTGCCTAAAGCCTGATTTTAAGCCCTATTTCCTCTTTTTGACAATAATGTGAGAAGATTTCTGGCTGACTAGGTCGAGAAGTCAAAAGTTCTTTCTTCTTCTTCTTCTTCTTCTCCTAGTTTCTACTTATTAATTTGGAGGGATACTATGTGGGTTTTGTTAAAAAATAATAGAACTCACATGGTGAGTGAGGAGAAAGAAGAGATGAACTATGCTGAATACCTGATACAGGCCAAGCTCTTTCCATAAATTATCTCATTTATTCCTTACAACAAACTAAAAGGGAAATATTATTTGCAATGTATAGATGAGTAAACTGAAGCTGAGAGAGGTTAAATAATGACCAAATTCACAGAGCTCATCTTTGGAGGAGCCTGAACTTCTACCTGGGTCTACCTCTAAAATTTGTGTTAACTCCATTATACCGTGCCGCCTTTTATGGATTCTGAGACTTCATATAGGGAGGACCAGAGCGAGAGAATTCCTTTGGAGGATGACATCTCATATTGTTTCAAGTGCATGTTCAAACCTAGTTAGTAAATCTACATGTGGAAATTGGGCCTGTTCTTGAACCTCCTATGGTCCAATCTGCAGCTTGCAATTGGAAAATGAATATCCAAAAGAGTTTCATCTTAGTAGCTACAAAAAACAGTTGGAAACTTTCACTTTGGGTACAATAAATCTACAGTGTACTTGGTAGTGACCTTTTCAGTTGTGGTATTAATGTTTTAGCCAAAGCTTTATTCATTGCCAGGAAAAGAAAGCCACTCAAGGGGGAGTTTATTGTGAGGTTAAAGGGGCCATCTTCTGGACTTCCTAGGAAAAAAATAATCAGTGTACACAGTGGACTAGATTAAGATCTAGATCTAGAACTAAGGTACTTCTGTCACTTCATGATTTGCTGTTTTTGCTTCTTTCTGCACATCTCCTCCATTCTCCAGCATTCTCTCTCTACTCATCAGCATGCTTGTAGTGGAAAATGGCCACTATAGATCCCAGCTTCTCTCAAACACCGGATTGCCACCCAAGGATACTCTTGAGTCTCTTTAATTTCAAGAGAAGATCTCATTCTTTGTGGCCATTGGGTATCCTTGGTCAAGTGTCCACTAGTGTCACAGGGGAGGAAGGCACAAACATGACTGCTATACCTGCCTGTTCAGTAAGGGTTAGAGGTGCCAGCAGTTCTTAGAGAAAGGGGCTGTGCATGAAGCAGGCACTCCAAATACATCTCCAACCATAAACAAGAAGTATGTGAATGTGATTTTACAGTTTTGGAGTGTTTTCACATAGTTTCTTTGGACCTAGAAATATTTACCCCTCTTTTATACTTAAGGAAACTATGACCAACTGGTTGAATGATTTGCTGACGGTCCTTGGGCAATGTCAATGGAGCACCCAGTGCCAGAGGCTAAAAGCCGAGGTCTTTCAACCCAGTTGGGCTGCCTCTTTGTCCCTGGAAATGGGCACAATTTATGGAAGAAAGTTGTTTCAGTAGTGGTCTTGAATCTACAGTTTAATTCACAATTGGCATTCATGAAATGAATTTGCTAATTTGAAACCACAGTGGGTTTTGTCTTCCCTTCATGGTGCCACAGTATTGTGTGGTACCTAAAGAGTAGAACTCCACTCCATTAGAAGCTTGTAAATGCATTTCCTTATAGTGGTATAGCACAGGCATGTAGGAATATAGATACCATGAAAAAAATAAGGTGACTAGATTGTGTGGGGACGTGGAGTAGTTGTAGTTCAATTTTGTACAGGTAATAGAATAGGCCTGCAACATGTCATGTAGTTTTGGGGTGCTGGAACATTTTCTTTAAGCGCAGGCTCTATGATGGTGAGGATGTCTGGAAGTAATGTTTTTAAGATGCATGGAAAAATGAATCCTTAGTCATATCTACAACCAGGCACACTTGTGCCAGTTATTTTTTTCAATAACTCCTGAACCTCAAACCAAAAATCAAGAAAATAATTCAATGAAAATGCTTAGAGTTATCCCCTCTTTGCCCAGAGATAATGCAATGCCCCCTGTACTAAATTCTGTTCGTTTTTCCAAAATGTAAAGAAATGATAACATTTTAAGAATGAAAGGAATTAATTTCTGTACATAAGAAAAGAACAGTTTATTGTAATGGACAAATTGAAATGCATCAAAGTATAAACCATTTCTGTATTTCGTTCCCAATGGACATGTCTACTGGCAATGACCACCATGGTAAGAAGCGGATGGCAATTCCTCATGTGAGAGCATTACAAATAAATTCCTGTAGTGCTTTAAATGTCTGGAGAAGTCTCTATAAATGGACCTTAAATGGTTACACAGCTAACATTCAGATATCAAAGAATTCAGCAAAACAGAAACTGTTTAAATATTAAACATCAAATTTTCCTTCTTTCAAAGGACTAATAACTTAGCAATAAAAATTGTCTTTGAATCTTGCCATCACAAGATCTCAGTCAAGCAGTGCATTTTAAATAAAAATTTGCAAGCAGTTCTTATTTAAGCAAAATTAATAGCTGAGAAAAGAGGAGTGAATTAGTAGCCTGCCTCAGTCTCACCTTGTCCAGACAATAGTCTACCTCCCTTGCAGCACAGGCTCCTCCTCCGTGGAGCTGCCTGCAAAGCAAAAGTGCCCAGGATCGATGCTGTCAGGGAAATGCATCCACACAGAGACAAGACACTAATCCAGTCCTCTGCAGCTGCTGACCTAGCCCTCATCTCTAAAAGAAGAAACATGCAGCCATGAAAGTTAAGCACATGGTGGACAAGGAATCAGAAAAAAAAAAAAAAGGAAAACAATACAGGAAGAATCCCTGGGCTTGAACACAGTGGGGTACCCCAACAATAAAAATCCCTTCGACCATAGTGATGAAGAAATAATTCATTGAGATGTGGAGGGAGAGGCAAAGGAAAGGTAAGGTGACTTGATAAAGCTGTTCCTGAGGAAGAACCAGAGCCTGAGTATCAGTTCCCAAATGGTGACACTATTATTGAACCAAAGAGAGACAGTAAGACCAACCAAAAGTATCAGAAGGAGTCATAACTTGGGAGGAGTGGAGAGTTAGGGAACATCAGCACATTTTTTTTCCTGTACTTGTGACCCTCTGATTCTATTTGGTTCTCAAGAGAACACTCAGAGAGAAAAAATTAAAACATTATTGAACCTGGAAGTTGACAATAACCTAAGATTTTCTAGTTCAAGCACCTTAGAGAGAGAGAGAGAGAGAGAGAGAAAGGAAGAAAGAAAGAAAGAAAGAAAGAAAGAAGGAAAAATTAAAAAATACCCAAGAGTTCCCCCAAATCCCATACACATCAGAGCAGAGAGCTAGAAAGAACCAAAGTCAAGTTCTCCTAGATCTCAGGACAGTGATTTTGGAGTTCCAGTAAATTTTCTACACTTTTGAAACCATTTTAGCTATGAGTGTACAGTGGAACAGTTCATTTCAATAGATAAGTTAAAAATGAAGCACTATGGGATAGTTAATATACTACAACTGGTTTTTTATAAATAATGACTTCTATAGGAAATATGACTCCTATCAATTAACCTATGAAGTACATTTTGGTCTTGCAAATGATGAGGCAGTGGTGTGCTGTTGGATATCAGAGATCCTTTCCCAGATATTGTCCCCAAGTGGGTTAGGTGTTACATAGTATAGATTGACATTTGAACTGATACATTTTAATAGTGAAAACAAGGAATCCAGAGTATCTGAGTAGCATTGTAGGCAGTATTGTTGCTTCCAAAGCACTCACTTTATTCCCCTCATGTATTTGATCAATGCATACAAAATCTGTAAGAACTGTACAGAATCAGGAGAGGAGTGGTTTAACTGGAGTATGCATATTGGAAGCCTCTGCTCTGGAGGTCTTTAGACACGTGTCTCATGTTTTCATCTCTAAAAGAATGAGTGTATCGTTGCAGAAGCAACCACCTTTTTTTTTTTAACACACCAAAGATTTCATTTCATTAAATAATTAATAAGGAAACCACTAAGATGTTACAATGAATTCAAAGGAGAATTCACAATACCACACATATGTGGTCAAATAATGCATGTTGAAATGAATTTTAGGATAGATCCAAAATTAGGAAAAATGTGCTAATACCCACAGGCAAATAATTATTGCATTCCACCAGACACAATTTAGGCTTTCATCATCAAGACTTACATATTTATCAATTTTCTACAAGTAACAGAATTGTGAAGCAGCACAAAGACAATGGAAGGTCCCATAGAACTGGAAACACTAGGATGCGCTAGACATATATGACTTGTTTTCACTGAAGGCACCCTACAATCTTTTAGTCCATTGAAATTTACCATTTTTCCAAAATTCACATTTTATAGCTTGAAGAAACTCAGTATAGAGTGGTAATAGCCTAACCTGGATCCCTTGGTGATGGAGTGTGAATGGGAGCCGAGATCTGCCTGATTCCAGCACATTGCTCTCACTCAAAGGGCAGCAGTTCCCAGCCAGGAGTGACTGTGTATCTCCGGGCATGTGTTCATATTGCCTGGAGTCATTTTCAGTAGCTGCAGTCTGGGGGTTCTCCTGGCTTCTAATGAGTAGAGGCCAGGGACGCTGCTGAACATCATACAGGGCATGGAAAAGCCCTCGACAGTAACAAAAAAACACCTTTTTTTTTACGTATTTGCTTTAAAAGGTGATATTTCCTTAGGACCTGTGTAGATTATAAACGACTAAGAATCTACATGCCAAGGCCACTATAAAAAGCAAAAAGAACACTTTTCAGAGGATCATCTACTTAAGAATCTTCCATTAGTATGTAAATCTTTAAAGAATCGGAAGGGCTAAGAGCAACTGGTAAGGTTCAGTGAGAACTTGTGGTAATTCGCACAGTACAAAAATTGGCTAATAGCATCACAGCAGTATTTATTCAACTTTCTCCCACAGGCACCGCTTAGGGGGTAGGGGTCATGCCAGGTAAAGTATTCGATTGGCAACATAATGCTGAAATTTACCTGCATTTGGAAATAAAACTAAACGAGAAGTATATATTTTAGTAGTAGATGCAAAGTAAGTTAGATTCTGGCAAACACTTCAATTTTCTTTTAATATCTACTGTGCACTAGATGTAATGCTAGGTGCAAGGGACATACGAAGACAGAAGTTTATGAGCTAGTGGAGAACATGCATATAGAAGGTTATAACGAAGCATGATCAGTCCAGGATTCTACGGGAAAGCAAGCTTAAGATTGCAAAGAGGAGCGAGGGAGGCAACTCAGAGGACTCAGGATCCAGAGAGGATGGACTAGGAAGAGGAGTAGAAGGGTGGAGAATTTTGGGCAGTTGGAATTGCCCTGGTCAGAGGCATGATCATGGGACAGATTCACGTGTTCTCAGAGTATAAGCGAAAGGGTGGAACGGGCAAGGGATTCGTGGAAGATGACGATGGACAGAGAGCTAGGGGTCTGACCAGCAAGAGCCTCCCATCTGGGTTGTTTACAGGTTTTTTGTTGGGGTTTTTGTTGTTGTTGTTGTTGTTATAATAAATAACATGTCTATGAATACAGCACACATCTGTTGTGAACATATTTTTAAAAATTTCTCTTGGATCATAGAATGAATATATATAAAAAACCACACAATTTTCAGAGTAGTTGTACCATTCTACACTCTCACCAGCAATTGTGAGAATTCTTGCTACTCTACATCTTTGCCAAGATTGAATGTTGTCAATGTTCTAAAGTTTAAGTCATGTTAGTGGAGTCATAGTGGTTTACCGGTGATTTTAATTGGCATTTCCCTGATGACTAATAATGTTGAACATATTTTAATGTATTTATTGGATATTTATGTCTTCCTTTTTTGATGTTTCCAAGTCTTTAACTCATTTTTAAAGTGTGTTATCTTTTCATTGTTAAATTATCAATGGGCTTTGAATATGTCTTTTGCCAAATACATATAGTGAATTTTTCTCCCACTCTGTAGACTGCCGATTTATTTTCTTAACAATGTCTTTTGATGAGCAGGGATCTGTTGACTTTGATAAAGTCCAATTTGTCAATATTTCCCTTTTATAAAAAATCTTTGCCTACCTCTCATCATGAAGATTTCCCCTGCATGTTGTTCTAAGTGCTTTTTAGTTTTAGCTTTTGTATTTAAGTCTATGGTGCATCTCAAATTAACTTTTTGAATATGACACAAGATGAGTCATTTCACTTTTTTGCACATATGGGTGTCCATTTGTCCCAGAACCATTTACTGAAAAATACCATCTTTTCAACCCCATTGAATTTCTTTGGCACCTTTGCTGTAAAAATCTTTTTACCCTATAAATGTGAGTCTATTTCTGGACTTCTCTATCGTATTCCATTGATTTATCTATCTTGTTGTCAATTCTACTCAATTTTAACTATTATAGCTTTATAAGTCTTGAAATCAGGTAGATTAAGTCTTTCAACTTTGTTCCTTTTTCAAAATTGTTTTGGCTATTCTAGGTCCTTTGCTTTTTCTTACATATTTTAGAATCAGCTTGTACATTTGTACCTAAATGCTTTCGATTGGGTTTGCATTGAATTTATAGATCAGCTTGGGAAGAATTGACATCTTGATAATATTGAATGTATCAAGCCATGAACATGTTTATCTCCGTTTGGGTCTTTTTTTTTCTTTTCAAATCTCTCAGCAATACTGTGTATTTTTCAGCACAGAAGTCTTGTACTTCTTTTATTAAATTATCCCTTTGTATTTATGACATTTTGGATGCCATTATAAATTTTATTTTTCAATCCTATTTGCTTTTTAAAAAAATAAAAATCCTTATTGGTTTCTCAGTGTGGAACATATAAAGCTATAGAAAAGAAAGTATTAGTTATAATACTACCATTCTAAGATAATTAATAGTAGTACATTGGTATATATCCAATAGGCTTGTTCATATGAATAGCAACATTCATTTAAAGTATGTAAATAATAAATGAAGTCATCCTTTAAAATAAAAATTAAATCTAACCAATACCAGTATTACTCAAGAAGCATTAAAAGGCAACCCTAGACTTACTTTGGGTTATCTTTTTAAAGTTCCTATATATATTCTTTCTTTCTTTTCTTATTTTTTGAAATCAGAACACAATTTTCCCATAGAAACAATGTTTAAATGATAGGTTATCAATTCAGGTTAAACAACAATAACAACAGCAACAACAAATCCCTTTTTAATCCATAATGGCTTTTAGCTCTCTGACCTGAGCCTATTTCTAAACCCTTTTAAGGGAGCATGGTCTCCATATCTTCATTTCCTATAAATTTGGATCTCTTAACACCCTATAAGGAGAGAGACAGGATGGAGCTGGTGAGCGAGGGTGGAGAAGCCTTAGCAAGAGCAGGGCATTGCAGTCGTGTAAGGAGTCCTGCACCAACACTGACTCTGGGGTCCTCGCGTGTAAGCTTCAGAAGTCAGACGGACTCTGGCAGTAGGAGAACTAAGTTGTAGCCTCAGGTAATCTGTCAATCATTCCCGAAGTAATTCTACTGAGGCAGGAAATCAGAAGGCCCAATCTCAGGGTTATCGTATTGTTGGAGAAACATGACCCAACAACTAAGAGGAAATCTCAAAATAATTTAAACATTTGCCTCTCTCAAATACTGTGCTGCCAATGCGTAGTCCACAGAACCATTTTGTTTAAATCGTTTGCTCTCCCATTGGCTTCATCCTATAGGTTTTCTAGAATTCCCTTCACCAAATCCTGTAAAAACTTTATTCCTAGCCATATCCCATGCACCTTTATATTTTCTTCTCCCACTCCCCTTCTCCCAATGCTGCATTCCCTAAGTCCAAAGAAGCATCCTGGCAATGGCAGAGCCCTCTCTGAGCAGAAGGGTCCAAGGGAAATGGTGGGAAGGCCTCCACCTAAACTTCCACTCCATCTCCCAGTGTAAGGTTCCCATGTCAGGAAGAGCCTATGTAACTGGGAAGACTTCTGGGAAGTCCTGGGGGCTAGGGAAAGACGACATTCATAAGAAAGGACTTATATTCTTACATATAAGGAGAACAGATACAGAAGAAAGTAGTCTAGAAGCAAGTTATTTTCAGGAACTTTTCACTGTATTTGCTTTAGGCCTCTGTTATTAAACTATCCAACAAATTGGCTCAGCCCTGTGCTGCGGGAGGGCCTGGATTTGGAAGTCCTGGGGAGTGGCAGGTCAGGAGGGACCTGCCTCGGCAGGACAAAACAGGGGGGCCGGCACAGGGCCTGTCCAGGCTGTTTTGATCTTTTGGCCTAATACTTGTTTTTAGTTTCACTTTCTTTTCATGATGGTCTCTTCATATCTGACCTGAACAGCACCATTCTTCTGGTGTGTTAGTTAATTTTAATAATAACACCATACTACCATTAAAGTGGCTTCTCAGGTCACAATATATTGCAGAGAGCAGATTGTTAATTAAATGGTAATGTTTTCTAAATTTGGAAGTAATTCCCAAAGTTAATAGTTATTAGTTACTCTGAAATTGTAAAAAAAATACCATCGGTTTATAAAATCAGTACACAATTAGTAAGCTGCCCTCCAAGAAGCAGATCACATCATACTCTGTCCAAAAGAAACGGCTTTGCTGACGAGGCACTGACATAGTTAAGAGAAACCATGAATCATAAGGGGCCAGGAAAATGGGGCTGCCCAGCTCACATTCAGAGGCAGCGTAGTTTATGAAGCACTGAGGACAGTGGGAGGCAGGCTGTCAGAAATGCTAAGTTCTCTGTGGGATTATTACATTCCCTTTGAAAGATTCGATGTCATTGAAACGAGGTAATCTGGGGAAGCTTGGAGGTTCTGTGCAATTGGGAAAAGTGCAGAGATGCTTGGAAATGAAACCAAATTTCTTCAGCCCTTTTCCCACTGGAAATCACGCCCAAGGTCTTATGAAAACAGACTTTCTTTTCAAGCATTAGGAGGAAATACTGCAAGGACACCCATGGCACATGGAAACTTCCAGATCCACCAATACCAGACCAGTCCAAGCTATGCAGACATTGTATTGACTCCACTTTAAGATCTATGTTTTCTTTATCCTTCAGCATACTTTTTTTTCAATTATTTAAGATCATATATTGCCTATGGGTTCAAGGGAAAGAGAGAATGTAAAAATTAACAATATTTATAACTATATTTATTATTCCTTTTGACAGCAATAATTTCTAATATTTACCATTGGGTGTTACTGGTGCGGAAGATAGGGTTGAATGTTGCGCATGGGTTACTTTATTTAATCCTGCTATAAATGTAAGCATTGCCTTCAATTTAGAGATGGGGAAACTGAGGCTCAGAGGGGCCAAGCAACTTGCTCAAGATCACACAGCTTATCAAAAGTGGAATTTAAATTTAAAAAATAAAGGTGGAGCCTATATTCCAGTCCTTTAGGTTTTATAAAGGTATCAAGTTTTAATCTAATGAAAAGATTAAAATGACTAAATCTACTTGACATTTTGAATGGAATATGATTCACCTTGAAGAAAAGCACTCTAGATTTTGGCATGACAGACTGGCTATTTCTTTCTGTCAAGTTCTTTCTAAGCAACTCCTGTCTGGTCCATAATGGCCCTGGGGCACGTACCTCCGAATACAGATGAAATCACTCTACTGTTAATACCTCAATGGAGTGTTCCCTCAACAGGAGAAGATGTTTACTCAACTTTGGAAAATGGTATGCTCAACCTATTCCAAAACCATCTCGTATGTTCAGACCCTTTTTTCTCCTACCTGTTCATGTACTCAGCTTGTCCGTTAGGACTTGGATCATGAAGAGATTTCTTTTAATGGATTATGTTGTTTTCTGTCAAGCCACCATTTACTTCCTTGGAGGTCCATTGTACCCACTATCCATTTCCATAGGGGTAGGTAGTCCTGTTTCTGAGGTATTTATAAGAAATTTTACAATGGTTTCTATGGTGACAGAGGATGAGAACATTACTTTCAGCCATTCAAAATGATAATTTACCAAAACAAGTGCATACAATTTTGTTTATCACCTGGCCATTTGAAAGGTCTAGGGTAACTTCGTTGGCAGTTTGAAGAAACATTTGACTCCTCACTTCCTTGCATCAGGTAAGTGAGCTACCTGGTCAGAAAATCGAATTCCAGAAACAGGAATGGCCACAGAGCAATTTTAGCAACAGTTTTAGCTGCACCTTTGCAATAAACAATGCCATTTCCTGGGTGCAGAGTGACTGGACTTCAAAATCAAGCCTACGGGCATCCTTAGCACAGCAAGCAGGCCTGCTTTCCAGGCTAGGAGTTCAGCTTTTCTCATCTGAGTCAAACATCAGGAATAAGCCTTTCCCATTTATGGATGACACCAGAATAAACAGAGGCCCCTCACAAGGGGAGCCTTTTGATTCAGCTCAGTTTAACAGAAGGTCATGGGGAGTGTGGCACCATGGGGAGAGAGCAGGCTTCGGGCCGCCAGAGCCGGATTCAAGTCCGAGCCTTCGTTGTGCGGCCCTGCGAGAATTATGCATGTGCCTAAAGGCTCTTTCTTCACCTAGAAATTAGAGGCAATAATGTCTCCATTGGCAGGGTGTTTTAAGGATTAGAAATAATATGTATGTAATCCAGGCCCCCCGTTTTCCTATTTTGGAGAAGAAACAAAAGCAAAAAGCAGTGAGAGGCAAATTACACCCTTTACTTGGGTTTCTCAGAACACAACAAAGGAAGCCCTCCGGCAGGCTCCCCAGAACAATGTGTCTGCACTGGTGTCCCCGAAGCCCTGCCTTCCCAGGGCTGTCCTTTCTCTCCCCCATCCTCCCACCTCATTGGTTCTGTTTCTCTGGCTCCCAGCCTCTCAATTCTGTATCACTAATTCTGAATCTGGCAAAAGTCAGATTCCCCTCAGAGGGCAGGAAGTAGACTACAAAGCAAAAGCCAGAATTCTCTTTAGATTGCAGCGGGGGTGTGGCAAGGGCTATGGACACACCCTCTAAAAAGGTTTGCTCTGTCACATACACAGAACATTCACCTCAGTGCCTGGAACCTAGCAGGTGCTCAGTAAAAGGTTCTAGATTAAGGAGCATCTACAATGTGCCAGATACTTATCTCATGAGTGTGAAGGTTACAGCACAAAAATGAGTCAGATAAGATCCTTGCTTCAAGGAGTTCACAGTGTAGCAGTTACTCTTGAATTCAGGTGTCTGTTTTAAGCAGCTACATTATCAATAAAACAATGGGCATACACTCAGTCATTTCCATCAAATATCCTAGGCATAATAAAACATTTACATGGAATAAATGACAAATTAATATGTTGGTTATATTACAGGGCACTAATTTCAAAATGACCAGGTAACATTTCTTAAAAACAAACAAAAAAAACAAAACAACCTACCAAAAGCAAGTTATTTAGATATGCATTTACTACTTTTATATTAGCATCAACAAATAGCATCTGTGGGTTGTACAATAATTGATGTGTTACCAATGTATAGAAATTGTGTTTCATTGCTTTTTATCAATTATGTCATCCATTTTTGGGTTACAGCGATAAACACAGATATTTCATTCATTAATTTTTTTGCTTCTTTTCTCTTCTATAACTACTACCCTATTCTAGCCCTAAATGTGTTGTGGAATCTAAAATCAGCTACTTATTAACTATATTGTCAGCAAACTATTTACCTCTCTATGCTGCAGCTTTAACATCTGTGAAAGGGGGTTATATTTAACTTCGGAAGACTGTTGTAAGGGTTAAATGAAATAATATATCTTTAGCACCTGACGGAGTCTGGCACACAGTGCCAACAATTAACAAACAGTTATTATTATTATTGCTGTCATTGCGTTTACTACTATTTCTGTCGTACCAGTGTGTTACAGGAGCTGGGCTCTGTGAGGTACAAACAGGAAACAGCTTTATTTTTAAATTTCATTGCCTTCAAACGTGTTCTGTTTCATCTTCCTTTCCTGCCCCTGGATGATACCTCAGACAGAGTCTGTGTACTTTCCTGTCACATTAGGATACTAGACAACAGTCTTGTTTTCAGGATTTAAAAAGTCTAGTCCAATCTAAGTCAAAACTTCCATTTACCATCCAGTTTAAAGCTTCTCTCCTCTCCCCAGTCCAGGCGTGGCCAGGGAGTCCACAGATCAGATGCAGCGTGAACTCTGTTCCTTATCCTTCCTTGCTGTGTGTTCTCTGTCACCTGCTTCTGGCTCTGTCCGGATGGGGCTGGGGAGTGAGAGGGGTGGAGGGGACTAAGGAGACGGAAGCTGCTGCCCATTGTACTGCTTTCTTGGTTCTCTCTTGATGTACCCTCTCAAATGGCCGTGATCCTAGCAACTACTCAACCCTTACTCTCCCTCGTTTTCTGTTGTTGCAAATGGAAAGATTTTATTTATTTTTTCATTGTTGTTCAAGTACAGTTGTCTGCATTTTCCTTCTACCACCCTCTGCCAACCCCAGCCATCCCCACCTCCCTCCTCCGATCCCACTCCCTCTTGGTTTTGTCCATGTGTCACTGATGGCTTTTCCTGAAAACCTAACTCTCTCCTCTAAAGAGCACTTCAGTGCGTTCTTCTGAGACTCCCACTCCTGTACTTCCCTGCTGTGAAGAATGTCAAACTTTCTTCTCCCAAGACAGTGATACTCTGGCCAGCATGCAGCCCTGGAACCCAGTTACCCCCCCCCATACTGTCTGTTTGATTTATAGAGAAGACCCCCTCCCCTTTTCCTGCCAACTTTTGGAAGGACAGACTCTGCCATCGCTGTTCTCTCTGTCCCTGTCCTTGTCCAGGCAAGAGTCAGACATCAGCCTCACTGTTCCTCACACTCCAGGGAACATGTGATTTGAGACAAAAGACAAGCCACAGTACTTTGCATTTTCGCAAATTCCCTTCCATCCCAGACTTTTTTCTTTAATGATTCACTAACTTGCATAGGACGGGAGTGTGACAGAATGGCAGTTCCCAAGTCCTGTGTCCATGTGTTCAGCAACTGCCTTTAGAACGAGTGGACTCCGGCCGCTTATTGTCCTCAGCCCTCTGTGCTTCGGCGGAAACCCTGAGACAACAGGAAAAGTCCCATCCAGCATCCTGTTACATTTTTATTATGCCTGAACTTTTATAACAGTCTCTTGATTGGGTTTCCTGCTGCCTATCACCCCCTATTTCATTCCAAACCATACCTAACTACCAGATAAATCTTTCTGAAAAAACAGAGTCTTGTCATGTTTTTCTTGTTAGTCCACCACTGTGCCTTCCACAGGTTGGCTACAATTTCAACAGCTCTCTCAAAAAAAAACAACACAAAACTTATGGTCCCCAAATTGAATGTAATCCAAGAGGCGTAACTTATCACAGTAGCAGAGTTTCTGGGGCCCCCAAAGTTCCCATGACACTGGTTTGCTTCCAGCTCTTACTATGTCAGGTAAACCCCCCAGGCTACGAACGTAAGCTGCGCCAATTCAATAAGGTGTTTACAGTCGGGTAAGAGATCCCAGAAACACCAGAAAGTATACCTTAATATACAACTCCAGCTTCATTGTTTCATCAAAATCCTCTAAATTTTTAGGAGTGACCCAGTGGCTGAACATCGTCGAGATCACTGAGAGCCACATTTGAAATCAAGAAAGTGTAAAGTATGAATTCTAGAGAACTAGACTTTTGGAACTCAGAGAATCTCTGATTCAGCTTTCATGTATTGCAGAATGACAAAATGGTGACTCAAGGTTGTGACTTGCCCAAAGTTACCAGGTCTTTTGTGGACTCAAGGTTGTGACTTGCCCAAAGTTACCAGGTCATCGGAACCCAGGTTCCCAGATTCCTAGAGTCGGGATGACTTCACCATCCCGGGTGATAGCATGCCAGTTGATTTCAATTCTCCATAAACCACTGTCCCATTAGTCCCTGCATTACAGGTCACCCACCTCTTATGAAAGAGAATGTTCTTCTTAAAACTGGTATTAAAGCCTGCTCTAATAGCATGCAGGGAGAACAAAATGATTACTGTTAAAAAGAATTAAAATGGATTGCAGACACAGAGTATGTCTCCAAAGATGTTGATCGACCTTTTCGGTAATGAAGGGAAGGCCCAGGACATGTGCTAGATGAGAAAGGCTGGGACAAAACAAGCCAAACTGCTTCAAATAAGAAAGTAACAGGAACTTTCCATTTTCAGTGAGGATCAGGAGGAAAGTATTTTGGCAGGCCAAGAGCTTGAAGAAGAGAGAATAATGGTGAAAAAAAAGTCCCCAGGGATGGGAAAGTGGGCAGACCAGAGGGGAAAATGGCTAAAAAGAAACTCCCAAGGGTTGAAAATTTTAGAAGTAAAGACATTTTATATTCGCATTGAAGTGCTTTTCTATCCTCTGCTGTGATCACCCTCGGTGATCTACACGTCTTCAGTGAGAGTATGTTACAACAGTGAGTATTAGTGGTGCCTTGAGGAATGAAGGATGAGGTCATTTGCCCGTGCCTGGGGCACAGAGGAGTGGGGAGAGTGAAAACATCAGGGAAGATCCTGACTGCTAGGTAGGTTGCCATGGTAATCAGAACAAGAGCCGCCCAATGATGTCTAGTCCTAATCCCAGGAACCTGTGCATGGGTCACTTGCACGGCAAAGGAGGAGGAAGGTCCTTAACCAATAGATAGGGACATTGCCTCAGATTATTCAAAATGGGCCCAATATAATCACAAAGATCCTTAAAAGTGGAAGAAAGGGGCAAAAGAGGAGGTTAGAATAATACAATATAAGTAAGACTCCACCTACAATTCTGCTTCTGAAGACAGAGGAGGCCATGAGCCTAGCAATGGAATGGCCTCCAGAAGCAGAAAACACAAGGAAACAGACCCTCTTCTCAAGCCTCTGGAGAAGAATGTAGCCCTGCTGACACCTCGATTCTAGCCCACTGAGACTGATGTGGGACTTCTGACCTACTGAAAGACAATAAATTTCTATCGTTTCAGGCCACTAAGTTTGTGGTAATGTTTACGGCAGCAGTAGAAAACCAATATAGTTGTCTGGCTTAGATTTGACAAGAATCTTAACACGTACTTAATCCAAATGTTTCCAAGTCCTTCAGCTTTCTAGGTTCAACCTTGTGAAAGTGCAGAGCTGGCCTCAACATTTCCAAAGATTTCCAAAGTGGTAAGGAGCTGAATTCTTCTTGGTGGTTGTCCCGGACTGCTACTATACAATTAAAGCCTTTGATCATTTCCTGAATTAATTGTTTCCACATGATTTATGTTGGTATTCCAGTCTGTATACAGGCTTGCCCCAGCCTGTGTCCTCCACTCCATCTCCCATTATTTCTCTTGACAAATCCTATCCTGCTGCCAAATTGGGCTACTGGTATCCCAGACGCACTCCTCTGTACTTTTGCTGGTGCTGTCTTGTCACCTGGAAGCTTGATCTTCACTTCCCCGCACCCCAGGCAAGTTAATAACCTGTTTGTCCTTCACAGACTAGTTCAAACATCGCCAAAATTCCAGGGCCTCCCTAGCTCTGCCCTCCTCAGAACTTCCCCAGCATTTTGTTCTTAGCTCTCTTAGGACCATCTCCAGTCTTCTACTTGCTGCTGGGCTGTGCGAGCACCGTAATCTCCTAATTCATTGTGTTGACTGGGGCTCCTTGAGAGGAGTAATGTGTATCGCTTATCTTTACATCCTCCAGAGCAGCACCCACACCGCTCTCCACAACACACATGCTCAGTACTTGTTTGATGAAGGGGGTCACAAAAACACTTTTGTCTCAACAGCTTATTTAAAGTGGAACCCATTATAATTCACAATATCAATACATGCATATCTCTTTATTTTTCCCTTCTGAATGACATGGTTCTTAGTTCCAAAAGGAACAAGCACCATTTCCAAATAACTTTTCTATATGTTTGGACATAGTTGTATTGGAAAAGATGGACACATATCTTGGTGTGCCTGGGATAGTCTTTGTTCACACCTATTGTCCTCACAGGGTTATTAATAGTGCCCCTTTCATTCCAGAAGTGTCCCAGTATAGATGACATGTGGGATGGTCACCTGACTACTGGAGGACACAGGCTTTTCTAAGGGCAGCATCCAGCTGCCATCCTTTTCTGAGCACGACAACCGAAAACCAGTCGCTCCTACTGGGCATCTTCTTTGCTCCAGCTGTTCAGCATGCCTCACCTTCCATGGCAGCCATTAGTGTCTGGGTCTCCTCCCTTCTCTCAGCCTCATCCTTGCTTCTTACACTTGGTTTGGTCCAGGGCAGCGTCTGCAGTAGCAGGATCTCGGGAAGAAGAAAGAAGAAAGCAGGACAAATCTCAAAGTTAGCCACTCTCTTGTCGTTCTCACAAGTTGCGTGTCCTCAGCCCCATCACCCTGCTCTCATCTCACTCCTATTCTTTTTTGTTCTGTTCCTTATCCTTCAGCATCTGACTCAGCATCCATCACCGATTTCATCCCCAGACTGATATCACAGGAATGATCGCCAGTATCTACCTTACATTCAGGGTAACCCCCAACCTCAGAGCAGCAAAGATGCTCCTAACATCTCAAATGTAGCTCAGTATATTTTCCTACAGGAGAAATTTCCAAAATGTGTTTTAGGGAACTCTAGTTTTGGGTGTTAATAACTGTTATTCAATAAAAGGGTTTCAAAGTCAAAGAAGGTTGATGAATTTCAATGGAACAATTTTAAGCAGTTTTCTTTCCTGCAGAACTTCTTAAAGTCTTTAATATGCAAATGTACATTATGAATCTCTGAGTGGGATGTATGATATGCAGTATTTCCCAAACTTATTTGACCTTGGACCTTTTTTCCTTGAAACTTCCTTGAGGAAAATTCTTCTGTGAAACATATTTTGTCGTAAGTAACATTCTTAATTCTTGTGGATTAGGCATAGGTCCTTGTGAATTGACACAGGAATATAGGCATTCTTGTTCTAGTGAGAAAACGCATTCTAAGATCTACAACTGCATTTTTGCAACACAGAAGGTTGTGAAGTGGTTAACTGCATGTAAGACCCTACAGCAAGGAACTGGGTGATTGTCCAGAGAGCAGAGGCAGATGAGCAAGCAGAAATCATCGGGGCCCCAGATCAGAAGGGCTGGTATCTAGCCTCCAGTTTACCACTACTGGCTGACTACTAACCAATACTCAACATTTTGTTCTCAGTGTCTTCATCTATACAATGGAACGCTTAATGATTTTATTAAAATAAAAATAAATAATACCTGTTTAACATATATCATGGGAATTGTAGAATAACTTAATGAGATGATGACACGAAAGTACTTTGAAAAGAGTGAGGTTTTTCTTAGTAAGTATATATAAAAATATCATATTATTTCTTAAACAACTTGGTTTGCAATAGGGACAAGGATGCAAACCCATAGATAAACTTCAAGTCTTATTTATTTTATTTTTAAAACATTTCAATCCAAATTAATTTTTGCAACACTGGTAATAAAGAATAATTCGTAAATTTTAACTTTACTTTTTTTCTCTAAGTCTTCTCTCTGATGGAGGAATAGTACAGTGGCCAAGGCAAGGAAGGAATCAAGGGAGGGAAATACAAGCTCGACACTTAATAATTGGATAATGGGGATAAGACAGGTCATTGTCACGCTGGAGTTTTGAGTGGGGATCTGGTTGCTTTGAGACAATGCAGTTGGGGCAAATTCCATCCAAAGTTCTTAGCTGTCACTTAACATTCCTACTGGTGAAAATTGAGGGCATGCCCCTGTTGACAAAGCCTAAAACGTCATCCGTGAGGACATGCATGTTCCGTTCCACAAATAGCAGGAAATAGTAGTTATCACATTTCTCCATTGTCTATGCCATGTGATGTGGCAGAACCTGTCCCTGGGTCCTGGGCAATAGTGACATGGGTCAATCTCTGGGCCCTCTCAGCTCCAGGACTAGAGTACACTACTAAGTTATTTCCCAGTGTTCTGCATTACTGAGCAATAATCAATCTCTTTGGTTCAGGAACTGACTCAGGAGGGGGCACTAAGTAACCTGTTAAAATATCACTTATCTGGAATATTCTGTTATGCTATGCCTGCATCAGTAATGAAGTTTAATTTCTTGTTCCATTTGTTTGAAAATAGAACCTGTTGCAAAAGTGGGTATGCTGTATTGACAAGCACATTTTAAAAGTAATCTCACTGTTTATTACTTTGATGGTAGAAGTCATGGATAATTTTAGGGAGGTGACTTATACAGGGAAACATGTATAAGGAGGGCACTGCCTTACCATAGTCATATGAGCATTGAGATTTAGCAGCTACTTGGGGAAGAGGAGTTTCTCTGTAGATAACACAAATTAGTGTCTAATTTAGAGACATTTCAGAAAAAGTCACTTGGTTGCTTTCTCTTACCAGAAATTGTACTTTAGGTGTTCCTTTCTTTTCTACCTTTATAATTTGATGTGAAATGAGTAAGATTTTATGAACTAGCATGGCTTATATGGGGCTCTTTTCGAATTATTTTATCTATATATTACAATCTTTATTTGTTTGTCTTCCTTTTAGACAAAGTATCTCAAAGTACATTACACAAATTTGTTAATCTGAATACAGGGTGAGCCACTTGTTTGCTATTCCAGAGCTACAATCACTCTTGGTTTTACCCACAGTAACTCAGTGTTAAAAACTGAACACAGGCCCAGGACCCTCTATTTCTCTGCTTTAGGGTCTACTTGGACCACTTAGCACAGGCCACTAATTTCTAGGCATTAGATTAAATTTCGCAACAGTGAACTTATTAGCACATTCTTTGTTGTGGTTGAGGAGGGAGAGTAAATAAAACAGAGAGACAAGATGGAGAAGAGTTGAGGGGAACAGGTCATTTCATCTCTCAAAGATAAAGTTCTGTGGGAGGAAGCTCCTTCATGCTCATTGGAAGCACAGGCCACCCTACACGCATGGAAGAATGGGGAGCAAAAGGAATTTCTATTACTTTTCACGAAATCTGACCCAGTGTTGAACAAAGAGAATTCTAAAGCTTTTGCATATGCCATTTTTAGGGAGGGGGAAATCAGTCTTTCCCCCTTTCTCTGTTGTTGCTTGAACAAAAAGAATTATGGAAATTGAACTTGTTCAGGTTTTTATAAATCAAGATGTCAACAAACATAAGCACTAGTCTAGTTACAACAAAAAGCTGTAGTTTACAGAATAAAACTCACCCTGTTTCTTTTTTTTTAAGCTCTACAAAGAACACATTGTTTATTCTTGTGTAAAAACGTCATGTAAAGAAGCTCTCTGTCAGGTACTCTGTTTTTATTTAGTTGTTTCATAACTCAATTATAATGTTTCCCTCTGTCTAATAATTAGCATATGCATAGTAACGAGGCTTAAAAACCTGTTCCTTTCTCCACTGTGTGTCAGCTAAATTTCTAAATAGTTATGGATAATGCGTTGTACCTTTTAGGTGAGTTGTCTTTTGCTGCTGCTCTGGCAGTTTGCCCCTGTGCAGTAGTTGAGGGTCAGCTGTTGGAGAAAGGCCCAGCCAGAGGCCTGAGCAGGGACTTCCTGCCATCTGGAACAGCCTGGAGCACAAGGGAAGGTGTCAGCAAGCAGCACTCAAATGACCCTCTCCATCTCTGCCGGGATGAGGAGTATTTCCCCCAGTTCCATGACTGGAGAAATTTAAGTCCCACCAGTAACTTGATGTGCAAGTTTTGAGCTTTGCATTTGGTCGCATTTCATGCCTAGGCCTTTGTGGCCATTTACTACCTTTTGAACCCCCTTTCTATGTTTAAGGGATTACCCACAGTATGAACTGTGCTTCCCCAATGTCTAAGACTTAAATGTACTCCCCCAGCTTCTCTTACAGCAATGGAGCCAGCTTGTGGCCTAGGCGCAGCCAATCCACCTTGCTTGCAAGAGGAATTGTTTTGGAAGGGAACAATGAGAAGAAGGAGGAGCCTCACAGAATCAACTTTCTGGCAAAGGTGGCAGTGGAAGTGTCTGACTTTGGGGAAGGACAGTGACGGAGGTTCTGTCATCCAGTGCCCTCTGCAAACAGTGTCCACCGAGATAAAAGTGTTGGGGCTCCAGGGGTCTTCCGGGCAACTGTGACAGATGCAGCCCTGAAGGCCAAGATCATATTTGCAATAAAAAAAATGAAAGGCATCTAACGTAATTGCTCATTAGACACACACATTCTGAAAACCATAGCATTTAACGTGATTTGTTGGAATTTTTGAGAGTTATTAATATGCTGACTTTCAAGTGTGTTGTTTTCCATAGGCAAGTAATACAGCTTGCGATAAACTCAAACACTAAAGTGTTTGTGGGCAACCATTGTGCATAGTTACCCTTCAGTTATTTGGGAGCACGTGTGGGCTTATATGTAGTTTGGATATGATCATTCACCTGCGTCCGAGCTTCTCTCCCTCTCTCCCTGGTCTCACGTCTGCATTACTGCACTAATCTGCTGTTTCCATAGCGCTGTGTGGACACGGGCTCTCTGCTATGCAGTGTGGCTCGTAGGCAGGAATGCAGGGCCCCGTCAGGTGGGGTGAGGGAAAAGGTTACAGTGGGACGTACAATAAACCTTCTTGTGCGACAGAGGAGTAGAAAAATCCATTCAAATTAGCAAAAAATAAACTTTATAAAAGTAAATCCTATTTTGTTATTTTCCAAATAACTTGCATAATGTAAGAAAAATGATACTTGTTAAGAATATGTCAGTTAGTTTAAAAATACAAGTCATTATTGGCCCAGGGTAATGGCTCATGACCACCTGGACATTTTGGAAATAATAGCTAGACCCAGAATTCCAATATATGCTTAAAGAATATTAAGAGATCCTCTTCTTTTCAGGGAAAAATCATTATAAAATGTTTTCTCGTCCAGAATGACACACTACAACTGTGTTACTGACACATTACAAATTTATGGGAGCTAAATCAATGGGTTTTAATCATACAGGTAAATTCTGAGGGATGAGGAATTTATGAACTCAGAACATAGGACTTAGTTCCAACTAAAAATCTTCAGTACTTTCCGCCCCTTGGTCAGTCACGATGTTCGGGAAGACTGATATTCTACATACCAATGGGCCATTCTTCCTTTAATTATTTTACCGGTTTTACAAATTATCTCTCCTTCCATCCTGTACCTTGTACCATAATTTCCACATGGCAGTATTCCTGTTCCGAGTACTCTGTTCAATTATTAGTTAATCAAGCACAGAGATTTTAAATGTTTTGGTAACGGTCCCTCAGGTGAGGCCGTCACTGATGGGATGGAGAAAAGAAACCGCAGTTTGCTCCTCTAGTTCAGGAGTGCTCTGTGGCACTTTCTAATGTTCCTTCTAGTTCTATGAAGCTATATAATTGCTCTGTATGGTTTATTAATTCTGTGATTTCCACTTTATGTACAGACAAGAGAACAAGATCCTCACATCAGTACTAATTTTTAATTCTCACTGGCACTCCATTATTAATAAATGATTTTAAACTCAGTTTGAATTCTTTTCTCAACGCCATTTTGATATTTCTATAATTCTGAAAATGGCACTTCTAAAGGTCGGAGATTCAGCCGTGTGGCTAGAATGATGCATGTTTAGTTCTACAAAAGCCAGGAAGAAGGCCCAGTTCTGTCTTCAAGCTCCATCTACACAGTATGCAGGAGTGGGAGACACAGAGATCCCTTTTCAAAGAAATATATGTCACCAGCCACGGGGTGTGTTGGCATCTACAGGGTCTGTTGCATCTGCTAAGAACCAGTTCTATGGATATTAAGGCCTTCCTGAGGCAGTTTGCAACTAATGAGTAAGACTGAAGTACAAAAACCAGGGCATTTTAGCCAGACATAGGACAAACACTGCAAAGGATATTTGCTCCAGATATCTCTACCTGACTGACTGGAGCTTCGTCAAGCCTGCGTTGTGATTGACTTCTTCCTCTGTCCAATTCTACTTCCACCCTTTTCCTTTCAGAGACTTAATCCCTAATGAACATATTGTATTCCAAACTTGTCTCAGACTCTAAGAACCTAACCTAGGATGGCAGGTGAGTTGTATAGGATCTGGAGGCTTTTCCAGCTAAGGTCTGAAGGAGCCAGAATTTTGAAATGTTCCTCGTCTTCAACCCACCTATATACGTACATATCTGTCTATCTTTTAAAAAATAATTTTTCTTTTGTTTGGTTGTGGTTTTAGTTTTCATTTTTTCTGAGGATATTTTTTTTCTTGGAAGGAAGTATAAAAAGCTCTTTATACATTAGGAGACTAAAGAGAATAAAATGCTGATTTCCCCATCAATTTCTACTGTAATTGAAAATATATATTCTTACTGAAAAATTTCAATATTTGGCTCTCTCACATAAAGTAATTTATAGTTAATGGGTTGTACATGCAATATCAGGACTAAACTTTTTGCTTATGTAAAAATCTATGGATATTTAATTAATATAAATCTTGTAAGCTGTTGATTAAATAGATAATCTTTGCCTACTCTTCTGAAGTGGACACACAGCAGTCCCAGTTTTTCATTTTCCTCCATCTCCAGATCACAGATAGCACCTAGCTTGGGTCCTTCCTTCAGCAGTCGTCCCTTGGATCCTTGTGACAACCTCTCCGCTTCCCTGCCTCTGCCTCCCTTTCTTTCTCTCCTTCACACAACTTTCAGAGTAATTTTTCTAAGTTGCAAATCTGATCAGGTCATTCCTCTGATTAAAATCCTCCAGTGGTTCCCCAACTATTCAAGCATTACAAACCCAAAGTCTTTTTCATGGTGCATGTTAAATTTCTCCCGAATCAGGGTTTTCTTACTCTCTAGCCGTATCTCCACAACTGTCTTCTGGTTACCCCACTTCAGGCAAATTCCTTGTAGCTTCTGGAATATGCCTGATCTTTCTTCCTCACTTGCCTCTGTACATACTCTTTCCTTTGTTGAAATGCCTTTCTCCTTATTTTTAAATTAGAAAAACATTTTTTTTATTAAGCTAAGCCTTATTCTTTCTTCGAGGCTCCACTCAAGCATCAAGCAAGCTTGAGGTAGAGGTATTCCTCTGTGCCCCCAAAGTACCCATTGCCACCAACATTATTCATAGCACTTAATTATAAGACTGCTGAACACGTAAGTCTGTTATACTCCCCCTCTGGGCTATGAGCTCCTCAGAGAAAGGTTATCTGTACACTCCCAGTATTTGAGCAGTGCCCAGCTCGCAATAAGTACTCAGGAAACTGTTATATCTCTAAACTTCTTTATGGTAGCTAGTGCTGCTAACAGTTTTTTAGCCTCCCCTCCACTACCTAGCAAAATTCCATGTTGCTTAATACTAGATTACTGTAGGTGCTCAATGATTGTTGAGTGGATGACTATACTGCTGTTGTTTTAAGTATTACCATTCTACCTCCAATAAATACTTAAAAGATTCCAGTTACTGGGAATAGCCTAGAAAAACATTTTAAGTGTTCACTGACCAGTAAAAGTCTCTAAAGATGTTTTTATTTCACTCTAGAGCAGTCACCTAAACCATGAACTACAAGTTAGTAGTATTCACGGGAGAGTGACTTTGTCTGTTTGCCTACACTATTTGTGATATTAGTTGTGCAAATAGATATTCTGATTGTTCGTTTGGGAGAAGAGGATTAGTTGATGACTGTATTGAAGTGTATGTAGGCTTATTATGAGGAGGAAGATGACTAATTTTTATTCCCATTGCTATTGCTGAGTCAACAAGGAAAAGTATTTACATTGTATCAATAAAGAAATAATTTCTTTATGGAATGAAAGGACATTTTGGAAACTTCCTCTTTGCAGGTATAACTAGATGACATCAAAATTCACATGTTCATCCTAGAATCTATGAAATTTGAAATAATGTCATTATAGTGACCACCTGCCACCAACAAAGAAGCTGTTGAATTTGGCATTAAATTCTCCACTAGTAACTCCAATAGATAAGAGCGTATACATGTTATGAATGTAGGACCCATTTTGGACTCCGCTGAAGAATCATAGCATTATTCTCATACTTCTATCTCACTGGGGAGACAAGACACAAGAAAAGCTAAGGTCTACTAAGAGGCAGCATATAATTATACATAATACAGATTATAAAATGAGAGAATAGCTTTCAAAGGAGTTAGGAGTCAGGGAGGAGTAAGGAAGGCCATTCCAGGCAAGGGAACAGCAGGCACAGAGTGATACAGTGTTAACAGACGTACCAAGTACATTTGTGTATGGTGATAGACCATGCAAGGCATAGACCAGCTCCGCTGAGAAAGAAAACATTCATAAACATTCACAAAAAACTTATGATGTGACAAGCTCTATTCTATACCTAGTACATGCATTTTCTCATTCAATTCTCATAATAGCCTAATACACACTAGTAACATCATCTCATTTTGCGCTTGATAAAACTTAGGCACAGAAAGGTTAAGTGACTTGCCTAATATCACGCAGCTAACAATGAATGGAGCAGGGAATTCACACCCAGGTGGTCAGACTTCCGTTGCTGAGATGAAAACTTAATTTCAGAAATATTAGTAATCACTTCCCAAAGACAAGACACAAACTGAGGTAGGAATTGTAGACCTTGAAAGCACAGAAATGTCTTCTTCAACAATATTTTCCCCCATGTCAAGCTCAACATGTAGGTATACTGTCAAAGTCTGTGAACAAATAGGATTCTTTCAAGGAGTATACACCCTGGCAAGGAAGACAGACGTGTAGAAACAGCTACAGTGTACTGAAGGCTGTAGGTACAGATGAATCAGACTGGATAAAAATCTGAGGGACGAGAAAGATCCTGTAAGTGAGGAGGCATGGAGGTTTTTGAAAAGGACAGTGACATGATGACCGTGTGCTACTTGTTTCCTTATTGTCAGCAACATTAAGCCACTTGGAACTCCAAGCAAGTTAGATCTGCGGTGAGAGAAAAGAGGAGGAAATATATTCTCTCTCATGTCCTGCTCACCCAAATTCTTCTGAAGTGGTTTAGACACTGGAACAATAAATTAGTCAGACAAGGCCCCAAATCTGAGAAGTATGCTGATGCTTTCTGTCCAGTCACTATTGTTCCTGAAAACACAAGGAGCCTCCAGCCTGTAGGGTAGCGTAGAGGGCTGGAAAGGTATGTTGCAAACGTCTACGCGAGCTAGGATCTCAGGTCATTCACACATGAATGACAGTGGTGTTCATTCAGTCAGTCGGCCAATCAGTTGCTCTATAAGTGTTTATTGATCGTCACTGAGTACCTGGTTCTGTTCTAGGTTTCGGGACATAGGAATCTAGTATTAGAAGAAGCACACAACCACTGCCCCCATGGAATATGTAAGCCAATAGGGCAACTCATATCATAAACACTTCAGATAGTGACATATGACTATAGAGAAAATAAAGCAGAGCAACACGATGAAAAGGGGAGGAGAGCAACACGATGAAAAGGCCAGGAGAGTAAGCACTTTAAAAAGGACTCTCAGAGAAAACCTCTCTGTGGAAATGACATTCCAGAGGATTTCAGTAATGAGAAAAAGCCAGCCATGCAAAGAGCAGAAGGAAGAGCATTCCAGGCAGAGGAAACAGCCAGGGCAAAAGCCCTGAGGTTGGCAAGTTAAAGGAAGAGGCAGCAGGAACCATAGACTTTTGCCATTAGCTACATTCAGGACTTTGAAAAATGCATCTGAAATACTTCCCCTCCAAATATTATGCCAGTGAAATATTTTAACAATTAATACTTTGAGGACTCTATTAACTTTATTCTTAATAACCGATTAAAATTTTCTATCTGAAAAATATGGATATTTAAAAATTAATTTGAGTATAAACTGACAAAAAAGAAATAAAGGTCATAGATAATGTATCAAAAACATGGATGAAGGGTTTCATAAGATCACCTTGCAGAGGGGAGTGGTGATGAGAGTTGGGAATGAAAGGCTGAAAATCATATACTATTCATTAATTTAATAAATCTGTCTTGATGTCAATGTAATCAAGTATTTCCACAAAATAATGGTCTCCTGCTATGTAATGTTGAGGTCAAGCTCTGATGTTTATTTTCAAGATAGAAGACATTGATCCATCACTAATAGAATATTACAAGTTTATTTATATTATGCTAAGTAACCAAAGTTGATTTCATTGTTTGATTTGATGGATGTTGGTGCTGTCAGTGTTCAGAATGGTGTAGGGCTGAGGCCAAGAAAATGAGGATTTTTTTTTTTTTTCCTAATTAGGCATCTTTGGATTTCATTCTAATATAAAATCAATACAGGAAAACTTTAGGAATACTTAGTCACTGGGATCTTTTTTCTGATGACCAAGGATTGGGACTATTTGGCACAAGACTGTTCTCCCCTGGGGCCAACAGGATGCTAGAGCCAGACAGTGAGTAAGTTGGATGGGGGCCCCACCCAATTGGAAAGGCAACAGGAAAAGTGATGAGAGGAAAAAGACAGCTACAACAATAGAAGAAGGAAGTGAAGCCAAAAAAAAAAAAAAAAGAAAGAAAAAAAGAAAAATAAGAGAAGAAGGAAAAGTAACAATGAACTACAGTAATCCACCAGGAAGGAAAACCACACATGCAAAAAAAAAAAAAAAAATCCAAAGCATATTGTAATCTGCGAATGTAGATGCAGGGAACCAGTTTTGGACCATTTCCAGAGGCAGTGATGTGATCCAATGATCCAGGTCTCCCTTTCTTAAGCAGAATCTGAATTAAAGATCTTGGTTTTTGGGTTTTATCTACCACAGATCACAGAGCCACACAGATCTGGCAGTTGTGATGACTGAAAGAGGAATGAACAAGGCTGATTGAAATGAACAGTGAAGATTGATATGAAGGCATAAACTGACTAATTTAGTAAGAGTAAGGAGAATACGTGCCTCTTTTAAATATCAAAAAGAGAAATAGATCCATACCAAATCACTTCTCCTTTTAATATTCTATAGGGAGCCAAGATATTCACTTTACAATAGTCAGAATGGGAGGAAATGATGTATTTAATAAAGGCCAAGGCTGCAATAAAGCGGGGTGTGGTTTGGTGTTTCTGACTTAAGAACAGAATTCACTGCTGTTTACCATGCTGAAACAAGACCCCATAAAACCTACTCCAGCAGTCCCACCTGAGTTCCAACCTGAATTCACAGAGAAGCTTGCCCTTCTAGACTCGGAGTATATGGAAGAGTAAATGGTAAGGGGCTAGAGAGGTTGGAAGGATCTGTGTATCAAAGTCCTGTGGTGAGGTGAAGAGACAGACTGCCTACGTGCACAGTACAATCCTGTTACTCCCTAGTTGTATGAACCAGAACAATTTTCAAAAAGTAACACCTGCCTTAAAAAATTGTGAAGAGCGCTAAGTGAGATATTCCACGTAAAGCGCTTAGATAGTCCCTTGCCTGGCACACTGTTAGGGTTTGATAAATGTTGGTGTTACTATATAATAAATCCATGGCATGGTTTGTAAGAACTGAGATTCTTGCATGGCTGAACCACATAACATTGCTGTCAGGCAACCATTTTTTTTTAATCCTCACTTGAGGATATGCTTGTTGATCTTAGAGAGAAAGGGGGAGAGAGAGAGAGAAACACTGAATGTAGAGAGAGACACCAATTGGTTGCCTCCTTATGTGACCCAATAGAGAATCGAACTCACAATCTTTGGTGTACAGGAAGACATTCCAATCAACTGAGCTACCCGACCATGGCGGCAACCATTTTTGACTTACAAAAAATAGAAGATTCATACATTTCAATTAAATATGTTCCTACTAAACTTCTCTATTTCTCTTACATGTTGTTATTTGTCAGTTGTTAAGGCAGGACAAAGAAAAGTGAAGGGAGAAGACAGAGGAAGAACAGTTAAAGGAGGGAATGGGAAGGTGGGAGGTAACGTGGTACAGCCCTTTGAAGGAACCTGCACTGACTGGAAGCTGAAGCGATGAGCTGTAGTCCTGTACCCCAGTGCCCCAGCACCCCATAACCCTTTAGAAAGTTCCTGAGACATGGATATGGCATATGTCTCCTTGTGCCACAAAGGATAAACGATTCTTTAAAATAAAGAAAACACCCAAACTCTAGAAAAGAGTTGGAATCTCCTAAAAGGACACCAAGCCGAAGCAGGAACAAAGGAAGCAGCACAGGAAAGTTGGGGTATAAGAACAACTCTTCCAGAGGGGTGGGAAATAGTAGCCAGAACTGGGTTCTTCCTTTACCACCCTTCTCCACACACTACCTATATCCATCCCCAGAGTGAGCTCTTTGTCTGCCTCCCTTCCAGAAACCAGACTAGGTTGAAAAGCCAGGGCAAATGGATGTAGTGCCCCTGAAGCCTTTAATTTCCATATCAGCATCACACAGGGTACCAAAGAAGAATTTTCCAGAGGTCAGTATCTTGGTCAAAATTCTCCTTAACCCAGAGAGTAGCAACAGCTTTAAGCCCAAGTACTATCTACAGAGCTGTAGACATTGATTAAGGTTCTCCTCAAAGAATGAAAAATCCCATGAGTGTTAGAGGAAGGACAGACTAGCAGTAGTAGGTCGTAATCCAAAAATGGATCCTTTCTTAATGTTCTTCACACTGGTCCCCAATACCACAGACAGCTTGGGTCTTAGAAGTTAAGTGAGGCTAATGGGATCCATAACTTAGCATCATGTGGCACAGGGATCCTTCTATCCTCTGCCTCAAGAATTTAGGTCTGATAAAAAAGACCTGATGAGCTTGGAGGTTGATGATAATGAGATTATAAAATTATTTTTCTAATGAGGAAGCGGTCTGTACATGCATAATCTAATGATGATGCTGCTAGCAGGTAGCAATTACTACCACAGAATACTTAGACATTTTCAGGAACTTCCTGTAGTACAAAGGACAGAGCCCAGTTGGTTTCAATGACTTTTTAAGCACCCAAAAATGAATTATATAAAGTGCCCTCCATATCTTTGGCAAGTATACGTGAACCTGATAAGACTGTTTATACCTTACAGCTTACTGTTGGAAATGGATATATTCAGCATGTCTTAAACAGATTTTTAATACTATTAAAGAGGTTAAAAGCATAATTTATGAGGTCTGTCCAAAAGGTATCCAGTCATGTAATATGAAGAATAGAGACATTTATTGAAGAAGATACAAAATTCAAGAAACATTACACACAGGACAATGACGCCTCAGTCCCCTTCAAAGTTGGCACCTTGGGACCTCACACAGTTCTCCCAGTCGCCATCAGCTGCTGCGTCATATTTCCTGAATCTCATTGACAGTCTAAAATCTCTTCCCTTTCAAAGGTGATTTAGTTTTGGGAAAAACTAGATGTCACAGGGCACCAAATCTGGGCTGCAAGGGAGCTGAGTCAACTGGGTGATTTGATGTTTTGACAAAAAACTCTGTAGGGGACGTGATGCACGAGTGGGTGCATTGTTGTGATGAAGCTGCCGATCACCAGTTGCCCATAGCTGCAGCCTTCTGAATCATCTGAATAGTTCCTGCACAGGAATGTTCAAGCTTAATGCAAAACTGGATGCAGATTCATTGATTCATTGCTGTACTTGCTCAGTCATTTTGACTGTGACAGCCACACAGTACATATGCTCACTGAATGGCATCTACCACCCCCACTGACTAGTACAGTGAGGTTGTCATTGTTCACCCATGCACATTCCAGTCTACTCTCCTTGGCTGCCAGGTTGCATCAATGTTGTGCAAATTGTTCTCATTATATTAACAATGGCTGGAATTTTTCTGGACAGCCCTTGTATTTGTAACCCTTTAACCATAAACTATTTCAAGGTAAATAAAATACAATCATTGTACATTTTCTCATCTTCTCTTTTGCCACACTTGGTTAAGAGGATCCAATTGTTTTGGAGAAATATGAAAAGCAAATGTAGTAGGTATTTTTTTTTCTGTTTTCATTCCCGACAGAAGGAAATGACACTGCCTGGAATGGTGCACAGCCTGTCTCTTGAGACTGGGGATTTTGTCAACTCCAAGAATGCAGAGACACATTGGCCTACTCCTAGAAGGTGAAAAACCGTTGTGAAGATTTAAGAATACACTAAAACATATAGTAATACTTTTGAATAAAGAACAATCTTTGGCATACTTTACATTACATAACTTTCAACATTGAATGATAAAAGTCCAACCAGTGAACACTGCCTCACTTGGAATTTGTTTTGCAAAATGTGCTAATGTGGGTGAAATTGCCATACACGGTAGCCCTGTTTTTCCCCCATTTTCTTCATTTTCATTTTATGCACAATTCTTTGTATAGGATTATTTTATGTTGTTCCAAATCACTAAATTTCAAATTCATAGTAGTGTTAAAAAAGACTCGGGACTCTAGAGATAGAACTGTTTAGAACTGGTAGATCTGCACATTATCTTTTCAAACCCAGTGGTGTTTATGAATATCTAAGTTGAGATTGAAAACTCCAGGGCAACAGGTTAAGAAAACAGTCATTGCCTCAGATTAACTGATGTTAAACCAATCACAGTGTGTCAAATAATGTTAATTTGAGGCCCCATTTCATTTAATACTCTGGCATAAGAGGCCATGTTGCATATAGCATTATAGTTGTAATGACTCTGCTCATTCAATTACTTTGGTACACGGCGTGTAAGCAGTCTGTAAATCTGAGCATGCTGGTCTGTCTTTCCTGGGAGGGAAGTTTCGTGTGCAGTCGGACAAACATCTCAGAGCTTGCTCACATTCCTCTGTGGAACAGTCACTTCTGAGAGAAAGAGGTGCGGCTTCGTGGTCTGGGAACAGGACTGTCAGCCAGGAACACAGAGTTCTCATCCTGGAATTAGTTCTATTTTCTTTATGGACCAGATCATGTTCATGAATCTTTCTAGGACTCAGTTTACCCAGTTTTAAAACTGGTTAGAAAATTACGATTAACTAGGGTATATTGAATATTAAAGAGTGGATGGATAACTGCTAAGTAATTTGAAATGAAAAGTGATATGAATGTAAGTAAGATGTTATTTTCATAAACTAAGTAGTTTTATGAACTAATAGAATAGTTTTGTCACTTGAAAAAAAAATACCCCAAAATAAGAAAATCCATTTTAACGTTTGAATAGTTTAATTTTTCTAAATAAATATTTCTTACTTTAAATATTTTTAAATTAACACGATATTCTATGTGACACAAATAATTAAATTCATGATTACCTTCCATTTAAACATAAAGAAGAAATCCAATTGTTCTATACAGCAGATGGAAATCTTTTCTGAAGTTTCATGCACTGTAAGAATATAGACATTATTAACCTTAATGTTTTAGAGAAAAAATTAGGATCAAAACACTGTGTAGTCAATCTAGAGACTGAGTAGAATGGTATAATGAACTGCCTGTTTTAAAATGATAAAGACTTGCAAGAATAAGATGCAGGTTCCTGAATGAGAAAACTGTGTATCAGAGCCCAAACAAAATGGGGGTGAGCGGTGGCGGGGGGAGTGGGTTGGCTTGAGAGGAGACCTAATGACTGAGTACTGTGGTGTTCTGTATCTGAAAGAATAAAGTTTAAAAAATCAACCTCAAATGCAAATGCTCTATTCTGGTGGCCCAGCTAGTCAGCATTCCCTACCACAAATCCACCTTCCCAAAATTAAGCAGCCTCACATGTGAGATTTTTTTAAAAAGCCCAGAACTTCTAAAAAATATATGTTGTGATTCTTTGCACTAGGAAGCTTTAAATCTTCTATCTCTTCCCCCTCTATAAAAATGAAAATAAAACAATGGATCTTCATTTTTATATCTGGGATCTCAAATTTGGCTCTGAATGTGTTTCAAATCTCATTAATTACAATGTTGGCCCCATGAGATCCGGTTGCTGATGCAAAGAACATTGTTTGTACTCAAAATAATTTGAACAAGGGCAAAGAAGCATTTTATTTACCTGTGTAAACATTAAGAGGAAAATAAAACAGAGATGGTTCCGGAAGCTGCTGAGATGTTTTAATGGTAATTGATTTGATTACTTAAGCTTTAAGGTTACCATGTATAGGAACCGTCATGTTTTCACTTTGTGTATTTGTTGGATAACATTCTTGTAAAGATAACTGACATTAACTTGGCAAGTTCTGAACTAATACCTTTTAGCATTTGATTCTTTGCATATACTAAGACCAAATTGTTCTGAATTCCATAATCCACTGTGCAGATCTATAATTTATTTTTTTTTAAATATCGGAAAATGTACCATTACACAAAGGACTCTTCCATATAACAAATCTGGGTAACATACAATCAAATGAATAAATTACAGCAGTAGAGAGCAAACAGCCTGTCTTGTTTTCTTTCACTTTTCCTTTCTCTTTAGGAAATAGCAAATTAAACCATGGCTATTTGTGGTCTTGTATTATAAGAACACATGTGGTCATACATTTTCATGCTATTAACAAATTTGTTGACTCAATGAGTAGAAAGTAAAGTCCATTGTAAAGATGGCGTAATGCTTTACATGGGGAGGGTCATCTGCTAGCTATAGCCACAGCCTAAAAAAATCTTACTCTGAGATCTAAGGGTGCCCATTGGCTATCTTTGAGTGGATACTAAAGAGCAGAGTTAAGCAACCCTGGTTACATTTAAAAATCACTTGGAGCTTAAAAAATACAGATGCTTGGATCCATACCCAAGGTTCTGATTTAGTGAGCCTGATTTATTCCAGTGAGGTCCCTGACAAACAAAAATGAACAACAATAACAAAAAAAAAAAAACCATCTGAAGGCAATTTTATGTTCCATAACTGAGAACCGTAGTTAGAGAATCCCAACATCAGAGTAAGGATGATAACTAACTTGTTTTTAGATAACAGTACAAAGCCCATTCTTAGTTTTCAATGGAAACCTTACCTCATTCCAGGTATGGGCAGGAGCATGGACCAGCAAACAGCTGCCAGGAACTTCCTCCATGACAACACTCTCTAAACAGCACCTTGTAGGGAATGCTCAATGGGTGATGGAGCCCTGAATGATGATAGTTTTTTGGGTTAAAGCCAATGAAAGTAGATAATTGAACAACAAATTACATAAAGCTAACCTGAAGGTAGAGACTGTGAACAGTGGAAACCCTATGCACATTTGAGCATTTTGAGGAATAGTTCAAGAGAGAGAGGCTTACGGGCTCAGTGTCACTCCTTCTGGATCTTCAGAGTCTGGATGCCATGTCCCCACCACCAAATCACTGTAGATCACTGTAGAAAGAGAAAGGAGCATGTTAAATTAGGAAATAGCAAATTACTTCTCTTGGAAATTAATCAACTTAAGCTCTTGTGATTTTTTTCATTCTTTATTCTCACTTCTATTGGCTGATTTTTTGTCCTTTTAGTAACAGCACTTGTACTTTTTAAATATCTTTATTATAATGTCAGTCTTCTATTGTTTTGGTCATCTTCTGTTGCTATCATATTCCATGGCTTCTTCATCTAATCCTGTTTCTTTTATTCTTCCAATTCTTTTTTTCATTTTCCTTAACAGCAGTATAGCAGGTCCTTTCTCTTCATTCCCACCTCCCCACCCCCCCCAGTTTTTGATTTATGTTTGGTTACCAACCCCTTTTCTGATTATTTCTCTCATTTTTTCTAACCTTCTGTTGATGTTTTATTCCTGTCACTTGCTGTCAATGTCTACACAAGCCCATTTCTTTCCATTCTATCTATCTTCTTATCTTCATATGAATTTTTATAATCCTACTACTAAAAGCGTAAAGCTGTGGAATAGGAGTCGAAAGGTACACCTTCTCCCATTTGAATCTATTTCGTCTTCCCTCCCTTAGTTGTTTCATGTCCATTCATCTTTCCTGATGTTTCGCCTGTCTAAACCCCTCCTGCACCCCTCTTCTCTGTCACTCTGTTTGATGCCCATCTATTCTTTCTAAGCCAACTAGTACTGTTTGATTTGACAACCAGGGACCTCCGCAAACAGAAGTATGGCGTTCTATCGGGAGCCAGTTTGTGTGTGTTTCAGAAACTTTTGCGCGTTTACTGAAATGGGATGGGATTAGGGGCTTGGATTCAGAAATATTCTATGGCAGCCTTTCAACTTTAACACAGCTTGCACGCCATCAGGCTTGGAAAGTGGCTGGGGCGTATTCTGCTGGACAAGGACAGGGGTGTCTTTAAAGGCCTTCTATGGCCCTTCCCACCCCAGAAGTCAGGATGAGTAGACACCACCCGTCGAGGCTGGAAAATCAGGCCAGGTGGGGATTACTGGGGCCTTTTTGTGCAGCAGATCTGGCAGGGGAGCTGGTGCTTGGTGCGCCACGGGGCTCTGGGCGTGGAGTGGCAGGGGTAAAGGAGCACTGAGGCCCTGGGAGTCACTGGGCCATCTGTGGGAGGCAGGCCCAAGGCCGGGCGCTCCCTTGGGGCTCAGGGCGCGGTCCCGGGAGCCAGGCGACGCCACCCCAGCGGCGCCAATGACCTGAGGCACAGTCACTCCCCCGGAGGGTAAGCGAGTTGCTCCGGGTCTTTCTGCCAGAAGGTCGAGGGAACAGCGTGTGCACCCCTCGCCTGCTGGCCCTTAGGGAGCAGGGCGGAGGCGACACCCCAGGGAGGAGGCTGAGGGCGGCAGAGATCACTGCTGGGTACGGGCACCGGGTCACAGACTGGAGAGCAGGAAGGAAGAGGAGGCTTGGGTGGGGGGCGTCTCCCAGGGCGGCTGGGACTGAAGGTCTGTCAGTGTACTCGGCCGGCGCCCCGAAGTCTGGGGCCGCCAAGGTTCCAGCTCTGCCGGCTCCTGCCAGAAACTCCAGGCCGCACTTTCCCCTCCTCCCGGCGCCTTCTCTCCAGTGAGGAGCCGAGCGCGGGCGGTGCGGGGGGAGGGGCGGCGGCGGAGAGAACAGCCAGTTGTTTAAAATCCTTCTAGAGCAGTTTCTAATTCCCCCCTTGCGCCGGGGTTCGGAGGGGGGAGGGGGGAAGGAGAGCGGGAGGAGGGAGGAGAGCTGTGAGGGAAGGAGGGAGGGAACCCAGGAGGGAGGGAAGGAGGGAGGAGACTGCCGCTTAGGCTGTAGCTGCCGCCGCGCGCTTCGGAAGGCCGGAGGGAGGGGGAGGCCTGTCAGTCTTGCGCGTTGCCTGGGCGAAGGGGGCGGAGCTTTGGCGTGGAGTGGCCAATAGTGGGGGTGGCTGCGTGGGTCGCCATGGGGACGGGGCTGTTCCCGAGGAGGCTGTGATGGGTTGACAGGTGCGTGACAGTGGGAGCTGCTCTCGGCACAAGCATGTACGGCAAAGGCAAGAGTAACAGCAGCGCCGTCCCGTCCGACAGCCAGGCCCGGGAGAAGTAAGTGTCTCCGCTTCTCACCCACCTCCGCCTGCACACGCGCGCACACACATGCACGCACTCGCGCACTCTCTTGGAGACACACAGATACACAGACACTCTCCACCCGGGGAGAGCCGGGGATGGGCTGGCCGGGGGAGGGGTACGCGAGCTGGGGGCATGCGGTGCGGGGAGCGGCCGTCTCCCTAGAGGTGCTCGCGCGGGGCGGAGGCCGTGGGGGCTGTCGGCGGGAGGGAGGGAGTGTTTTGGGGGGCGGCGGCGGTGCTGGTGGCGAGGAGAGAAACTTGTTTGGGTGATTGAGGGAAATAACCCAAGGGTTCACCTCCCTGCAAAGTAACTTTAGAGCTAGGGTCCGAGGTTGCGGGGACCCGGAGAGCTGCCGGGGGTCGTGGGGAGGGCGGGAGGGGGCAGCTGCGTGTAGGAGGGCGCGTGGTGGGATCGTGGGTGTTTAGAGGGGCGGGCTGGGGTCTGGCGGACTGAGCGAGGGGCACCGCAGCGGGGGCTCGGGCGCCGGGGCTCTGTGCAGGGCGAGGCGAGAGCGGCGGTGCCGGTTGCACGGCGGGCGGAAGCCAGGCGTGGAGCGGCCGAGCGGGGCCCCGCAGGGCGCGGAGACGCGCGCGGGGCGCGGAGGGCGTGTGCGGGCGTGGGTCGGGTGGGCGTGGGGACTTTCCCCGGCCGGCGGAGGGACGCGGCGCTCCCAGCTCCCCGCACCGCGCGGGGCGGGGACGGTGGGCGCCAGGGGCGCAGCTGAAGTTTGGGGGTCTGCGAGGGACCGAGTTCCTGGGGAGGAAAAGTGTGCTGGTGAGAAGCGGGATCTGCTGGAGCAGGCTGGCGTTTCTGCCTCTCGCAGCCGACTCAAAGCTGCGGCAGCGGTGGCTGGCGAACTTTTTTTGGGAGACTTGCTGTTTTCCAAATATCTGGGGGCTGTGGTTTCCCCGGCGGCGGTCTTGGGGTCCTTGGAGGAGGTGTTATGTGAGCTGCGGCAACCGGCGCGAGGAGGGTTTTCTGCGGTGGGGAGGGGGCAGTGGTCCGAAAGGGATTTTAGGGAAGGGAGAAGCGTAGACGTGGGAAGGAGTTGTTTGGTTGGCGTTATGCAGAGATACAGGTGTTAACTTCGGTGGGAGCCCAGAGGAGGCTGGCGAGAAAGGAGCCCCTCCGGGCCCGGGATGCCACCGTCACGGCACACTGCGAAGCAAGGCTGTTTGCTTCTATTCTTATGCACTTGTAACGGTGATTTGGTGGTTACTAAAAATGAGAGCGAATAGTGACTGTGACCACTGGGGAAGAACCCCTTTTTTCTGTGCAGCGGATCCGTGATTCCCAGGCACCACCTCCACTCCGAGGGTGAGGCTTACCTTGTCATTGAACGTGCTCTCCCTTTCCGAGGGTGTTTGGGCTGTGGAAAAGGCTGAGAGCATCTCCCAACAGATACCTTGCTTACCTTGCACACGGAAATAGCTGCTTAAATAAAAACTGAATTCGCGAGCTTCCCTCTTTGCTTTAGGCAGATAGTATAGTCTTCTGCTGAAAGTTTCTTGTGCCCTAGGGATGTGAACATTCCCTAATCTTCTGGTTGGCAGCAGCACACAATTCCCATTGGATTTAGGGGTGGCAGATCTTGATGTAGCAAAACAACAACAGAAAATTAACGGAGAGCTGCTGGTTTTTGTTGTTGTTGTTGCTGCTGATGTTTGTTTTCCCCAGAGGTATTTTCTGAGGAGCTACATTCAGGATCTTACTGCTGTGACAAGGGATGCATAAAAGACAGCATCGTAGCCTGGTTGAGAAACAGCAGTTATGAGAATAAAAGTTTTGAAATAACAGTCTAATTTGTATATGTTAATCATCTAGTTGTAATATACCTGATAAAATAAAAGCACTTAGAGGAGAATGTTTGAATGATTACAGAGCATTTGGATTTCATGTTATTGGGAGTGAAGGAATTGAAATATGTTGAGACATGGTCTTATTTATTTTGAGGACGTTTGAATTTGAGAATAAATGTAATTTAAATTTTAGTTGGACTTTCAGGAATGGCTGAATCTAATCTTTATCCTGTAAGTTTGTTTAAAAAATTAGTATCTGAGATAGTTAATGAGAAAGCTAGACCTGGGGTGTCTGGACCTTTGTAGCTCTAACTCTGCGATTCTTTCATGAAAACAAATAATTACTATCAGCTCTACCAAACTGAACACCAAGTAATATCTACTTTTGTAAGCAAAGTAGTGAGAGTTCTGCTAGATGGTGCTATTTGATTTAAAGATATTTTTTCCATTCATTGTAATTGGCATCAGGAATCCTGGACTGGCTTGCCTTATGAACTAAAATATAGGTGAAGAGGGCCACTTTTGGAAAATTGACAAGGACTCTTCTAGTTAATTGTTGCATTAATTTCTAGGTGAATGTTGTTGTCTGAATCTAAGACAAATATGGAAGAAGATCCTATTTTATAGAATAAACTTAGTTTCATTTTGGTGGGAGATGGAGCTGATTGCTCAGTTTTTTTTCCTTTATGTTTTCTTGGGACTTTAATGGCATTATTCTACAGCAGTGTACTAACTTCTGAAGATAGGAATCTTGAAGTTGTCTTTAAAATGGATGTCACCAGATTTAAACAAAGAAATTTTAAGATGGCAGATTAAAAAGGTACTTGAGTGAACAATTCTCTTTTAGTGAGCAAATTAGAATTGTTCTGATCTTAAAAAATCACAGAAATAATTTTTCAGTAATAAATATATAAATATTTATTTTGCTTTAATAAAAACATTCTGAAACATGAGTCATTATTATGAGTAATGGCATACACATAAAATAAATATATTGGTTTTATAATCTATCAAGAAATGTGTTTTCTAACAAGTTTATAGTGTGTAGGTGACAAGTGCTTACCTATATGATTATATCTTTGCTTTCTTTCATTACAAAGTCACCATTGGAATACTTAAACTTAATTTGTAGGTTTTTCACAGTTTTTTTAATTTTAGTAAACAGTTCTGAGCAAAAAAAAAATGTCAGAAGGGATATAGTTAGTGATATCATAATAACCACGTATGGTGACAGATGATTACTAGACTTATGGCGGATCACTGCATAAAGTAAATAAATGTCTAATCACTATGTTGTATACCTGAAGCAAATATTGTATGTCAACTATAACTAAAAAATAAACTTAAGAAATGACCAATCAGGTTAATTACTTACTCTGTTGTTTTTTAAAAAAAAAAGACAGATCAAGTCTATACAAAGGTTGGGATTAGGCTTAATTACAGAGGGTATGATTGCAAATCCCACGAGGGAGGTGGTATGTTTGTGGAGAAATTTAAATTCTGATCCTGTTAGGTCATTTCTCCCTTTAACAGGCTATCTTTGTAGCACTCACAGTTATAATGAGGTAACTGTATAATTGGTTGTTTAATGTCTAGCCTTCTCTAAGATGTAAGTTCCTTGAGGGCAAGGGATGATACTTCTAATTTCTTCTATGATATATCCTTGATATTAAGGATAGTGCCTTTATATGTCAAAGCACCAAATAAATATTTGAATAAATGAATATGTTAGACTCAAAAGAATTTTTATAAATGTGGAGAAAAAACTTTTGACCTTCAAAATGACCTCCAAAATAAGGACTTTGAAAGTTGAGTCCCACATTCTATATAGCATATTTGTACTTCAAAAATAGCAAATAACAACAAAACGTAATTGTTTGTCATTCTATGTGCCAGTTACTGTGTTCAGTGCTTTATTCATATTTTCTCTAATTCTCCCAACAATTGTGAAAAATGGTAATTTTTCCCCATTAAAGAAATAAGAAAAGTAACTTGCCCAGGAATGCCTTGCTAGCTGAATTTCTAACAAAGATTTCTTTTTTTTTAAGTACTCTTTTTTTAAAAAAAAGACTTTTATTTATTTATTTTTAGAGAGAGGGGAAGAGAGGGAGAAAAACATTGGCCTGTAACCCAGGCATGCAGCCTGACTGGGAGTTGAACCTGTGACCTTTTGGTTTGCAGGCCAGTGCTCAATCCCCTGAGCCACAGCAGGCAGGGTATAATAAAGATTTCTTTAACTTTAGAACCTGTGGTTGAAACTGAAAGATACATTTTTTTCTTTCTGTATACCAGATTGTCTTCCTGATCTACGGTAGGATGCTACAGATTTAGGGAATCGTATTGCATAATCAGATATAAGAGATTTTAAAGATTTGATCAGACATGCAGTCTTAACCATTGGCTAACCCTAATGCTTATACCCTCCATTTCCATGGTTGGCAGCTGCGTGTGTGGTGTGAGGAACGCAAAGAAATTTTAAGGGTGAAAGTTGGAAGCCTAGTAATGAAGACTTTTTGTTTATTCAGATTTTTTCTTCTAGAAGTTTTGTTTGATCACTTAAGTCTTAAAATCAGACATTGTAGTTGTGAACAATTCCTATTTGAGATACTACTGAACTTTAAGCCACACTACCATGGAAGAATACTGTAACTGCTACCTACAAATTACCAGGTAGTGATACTACTTTTTAATTAAACTAATTTGATCCTCTAAAATTATGTAATAGCACAGAAAGATAAATCTCCTATAAAGCAAAGTTGAGCATATACACATGCCAGACAGTGACATTATATTAAGTAAACTAATCAGAAACCAAACTGCATTTTAGCTGGGGCTCTGAAAAGTAACTTTGGTTTTTAAATTATGAACCTTTTAGTTGACTACATCAAGAAATAAATATTATATTTATGCCCATTTGATGTGGTTACAGAAGGTAACATTCATATACTATTCTACATAGACCCTAGCTGGGTAGCTCAGTTGGTTAGAGCATCCTCCCAATATGCCAAGTTTGCGAGTTTGATCCCTGGTCAGGGCACATACGAGAATCAATCAAAGAATGAATAAATAAGTGGAACAACAAAATCAATGTTTCTCTGTCTTCCTGTCTCTAAAATCAATCAATACTCCTCCATATAAAATAAAGACTATTGGAGTATTATTTGCCAGCATCACCTTATTGCACCTGTATACTATTTAATCATCCCCCAACAAATTATAAACCCTCCTTCTTTTTTTCACTTTTGACAGAAGTGAAGTTAAACAAGTGAAGTAATAATCTGTTTAGAAACTTGATTGACAAGCAGTTAACACAATTCAAGATTTCTCAAACTAATGAAAGAATACCATAATGGGAATGAAATTTTCTGTAAGATATTAAATTGACCGTCCCCTTCCTAATCTTCAGGATGTTTCCTCCAAAATGCTAAACAACTCTTAACTAATATCTCATTTTGGCTTGCGAGTTTTTCTTTGGATTGCTCTCTTTTCTATTATTTTAGGAGAAGTATCCTCTCTCTCCAAATGACTTTTCAAAGGAACAAACCTAAAGAAAAGAAAATGTGTAAGATGTTGAGTTAAATTTTAGCATTCTTTATCCAGATATTTATCTTGACTCTTAGAAAAAGTGTTAATATTGTAATGTACTTCCTCAGTTGTAGAAGAAAAAAATGAAAGGTTTATTCCCATAATTTAGAGCCGGTTTGCCCTGCAAACCCAATTCCAGATGAAAAACATCATTACATTTTAGTTGCTCTGTAGTAGTGGACCACACGTGTCTTCCATCTCCAGTTACTACTAGAAAATGAAATTAATTTGTTTTAAAATTAAAACATACACTTTGGGCTGGGGTTGGACAACATACAGGTTGAAGTTTATTAATATTTTATCCCAACAGTTTAGAGTTGGTAGTAAAATTTTGGGAAAAAACAGTATGAATTTAGAACCTTTTTTCTTCTTTAGAGATCACAACTGCTACCTTAATGTTGGTACATAGCATTGGGGGTTAATGTACTGGATTTAAAAGACGCTGTTGCTGGGAATGTATAATTTAAGAATACGTATTGAAGATAATTATAATTTTGTTGTGGAGTACATAGGAATATTCTCCACTACTGTGTACATTAGTGCTTTTATATTGGATTGGAATGATATGAAATGTTTGCATGCTAGTTACATGTTGATTAGTAATATGTGAGCCTTTGCAAACATGCTAAAGTATTACATTTATTAATAACATTGTTTCCCCAAGGAAGGACTTACAGTAGCATTAGAACAATAGAATAAGATGTATTAGCTAATATCTGAAGAGAGTTTGGAATAAAAAATAAGTGGTTGTATTTAAACATTATATTTTAAACTTTGCTTATCAGATTTTGTGTACATTTTACATATATAACATCTATCACATAGGTTTTGTTCACATGTATGTAACTTAACATGTTTAGGACGATGAGAGTTACTTGACTATTACATTAAAATCCCATGTACTCTACAAAAAGTGATTTGAAGGATGGTCTACTCAATTTCTGTAATGTTAGAGAAATAGTAGAGGCTCTTTTTACCTGCCCTAAACCGCATATCCATTGTGTGAGGATATGGAAAAAATAGGTGAAAAATGGCCCATCCAGGGAAGAAAAGAGTTTTTCCAAGCAACTTTTCATAGTCCTGCAGATGCCCGAATTCATGGTTGGTCATAATGAGTAACATAATTTTTGTCAGGATAGGTTAATGGTTAAAGATTTTTGAAAAGTAGAGCTAATAATGTTTTTGTAGTATTGACAGGACCAAAATTTATCTGTACTCAGAAGAGCCTGGATGGTTCCAGGGCAGTGGAGGATTTCATATTTGTTACTTGTCCTCTAAAAGAGAAACTTTTAAAGCAGTTGGTGTCACTGCTTTAATACTGACAGAATGACCCTCATATTTTACTTTAAGAATTTTGATTATTTCTTAAAGTAAACAGCTTCCTGACAGTAATGAACCATCATATTTGGGAAGGGGCAAGCAAAGAAACAGGAATAGAGGATTCATGGGCATGGACAATGAGGGGCATTGACTGTGGGTGTTGGGGGGACGTGGCAGGGGAGGGCAATGGGGGAAAGGCGGGACAACTGTAACTGAACAACAATAAGTTAATTTAAAAAATCATAATTTAGCTGGAGTAAGCTTGAACCAATGACCTGGAGTTCTCCTCCTTTTGCTCTTCTGTATTTATTTTGCTTCACGGCATATCAAACAAGTAGTTTGGCACAGAAAACAATATTGAGACTGAAGTATAACAGTTTGTTCTTTTTTCTATTTTAAATATTAACACATTTTTGTAATTGTAGTAATATAGTTTTAATTACTAAAATAGTTTTAATTTTTGATTAAGTCATTAAAATAGTGATGAGATATAGGTGAAGGAAAGAATAGAAGGTAAGGTGAAAATTTGTATGTGGCTCTGTCCACGTGAATTAAGAGAGGAGTTGATGCTAAAAACAGCCTCTCCCCTGAAATTAATATGGTTATTTTTCATTAGTGAGCTGACATTTGCCTTGATTCTCCTTTTATTTACCTACTTCAGACTTGAGAAGGCACCAAGAGCTACTAAGAGAAGAAAGCGAGGCAAATGAATTATTCTTTTAAACATGGCTTTATTTATACAGGATTAAAATGAATGTTCTATGTAAAATATCAAAATCCAAACTACTACTCAAAGAGCTTGTGGAGTTTTGTCATAGAAATTTATTGTTTAATAGTAACAATAGCAACAATGTTATCATTTGAGCATTTTGTTTGTTTGGCCTTTATTTGCATTGTTTCATTTGATCCTCTCAAAAATCCACTAGACTGTGGGTACTATTTTCTGTTAATGTTACAAAAGAAACAGAGGCTTAAGAATTTATTATGCTTTTGGTTGCAGGTATCAAAACAGGAGATGGAAAATGGCTTAATTGATCAGGATTTAAAAATAAATCTCACATAACAGAATGTCTGGAAGAGGTAGTTCCATAGTTGATTCAGTGAATCAAGTGCGTCCAGGGTTCAGGATCAGCTTCTTTGCTATCCTCATGGTTTCCCTCTCAGGAATACAGCATCCCTGCACCAGACTTCCAGCATTGTTTTCTCGTACAACCAAGTATAAAGGCAGGAAGAAGGGCAAGTTTTTTTCTTTCTTGATGTCTCTTTCTCTCTCTCTTTTTGATTTAATCTTTATTGTATTTTTTTCCATTACCATTTAGTCCCCTTATCACCAGCAATCACCACACTGTTGTCCATGTCTGTGAGTTCTTTTTCCTTTTTACTCAATCCCTCCACCCCCCAACGCCACCCCTCAGCTGTCATCTGCCCTCCATCTGTGAGTCTGTCTCTGTTTTGCTTGTTAGTTTAG
>PVJI01008383.1:0-71507 GCA_004026765.1 Micronycteris hirsuta
TTTGTAGGCCAGAAGGGATTGGCAAGGAATATTCAAAGTGCTGAAAAACGAAGACCTACAACCAAGATTACTTTACCTACCAAAATTATCATTTAGAATTGAAGGATATATAAAGTGCACCCCAGATAAGAAAAGTTTAAAGGAGTTGATTACCACCAAACCAGTATTACATGAAATGTTAAAGGGTCTTCTTTGAGAAGAAGAAGAAAGAAAAAGAAAGAGGAAGGAGAAGAAGAAGAAGAAGAAATATGAACAATAAAATAGCAATAAATATGTGTATCTAACAACAATTGAATCTAAAAAACAAGATAAGCAGAACAGAAACAGACTCATGCATACAGAGAAATTTTGATGGTTGCCAGGTAGGAGAGGGGTTGGGGAGGTTAAGTGAGAAACGTGTAGGGATTAAGAAGTACAAATTGGTAGTAACAGAATAGTCGTGAGGATGTAAAGTACAGTGTAGGGAACATAGCCAATAATATTTTAATAACTATGGTGTCAGGTGGGTGCAAGATTTATCAGGATGCTCACCTATTAAGTTCTATAATGTCTAATCACTGGGGTGTACACCTGAAACTAATATAATTTTGTATATCAACTATAATTGAAAAGTAAAAAATGATTAAAAATATAAAAACATAGAAAAGGTACAGTAAAAATATGGTATACAAGATTTATTTCAAAAAGAGTACACTTGTATAGGGCACCTACCATGAATTGAGCCTATGGGACTGGAAGTGGCTCTGGGTGAATGAATCATTGAGTGAGTGCTGAGTGAATGTGAACATCTAGGACATTGCTGTACACTACTGTAGACTTTATAAACCCTGTACACTTACGCTACCCTAAATTTGTAAAACAACAGGAGATTAAGTCAAGCATAAGAAAAATGATGCAATTAGGAGGCCTGGTTAAAAATGGGATGTGAGAGGCTGGGGCTGGGGTAACTGCGTGCTGTTTTACAGGAAACTGATTTTTGTAAGTAGGAAGAGTATATTCTAAAATAACAATAAAATAGCCCTGGCTGGTGTGGCTCAGTGGATTGAGCACTAGCCTGTGAAGCAAAGGGTCACCAGTTCAATTCCCAGTCAGGGCACATGCCTAGGTTGCAGGCCAGGTCCCCAGTAGGGGGTGCACGAGAGGCAAACACCCATTGATGTTTCTCTCACTCTCTTTCTCCCTCCCTTCCCCTCTGTCTAAAAATAAATAAATAAAATTAAAATAACAATAAAATATTGTTATTATAACAATAAAATATTGTTATTATAACAATAAAATATTGATGCAGTAAATACATCAACCATGATCATGGTTATTTATTATTATAAAGCATTATGCAGTGTACATAATCATATGTGCTATACTTCTATGTGACCGCAGCACTGTAGGTTTTTCACACCAGCAGCACCACAAACATGTGAGTAATGCATTGCTTTATGACATTACAGTGTTACTACAGCTCTCACATCTTAGGTGATGGGAATTTTTCAGCTCCATTATAATCTTATGGGCCCACCATCACCTGGTGGTTCTATGCGTCATTGACCGAAATGCCCTCATGCAGTGCATGAGTATAAGTCATTTAACTGGTAAATGATTTATAAAGATCTGTTTCATTCTATGAAAAGAATAACAAATTTACATGGATTTAGAAGACAAAACCATAAATGTTAAAGATATTCTGAATTTATAGACTCCCAGGGATGAGTGTGACCTCTTCTGCCTTTAAGAAGTTGGTGGTGACGGTGGTGGTGATGGGTTGAGAACGTCTGCTGGCAAATGCGGGGGCTTGCTTTTTGATAGCTAGGTTAGGGGAGATGTTACTCTCTTCAGTTCTGCTTTACTCTGCTCATGAGAAATTTCAAGGTCAATGTCCCTTCTGGAGCTGGAACGCACCACAGGTCTCCTAACAGTGACCTTTGGGGCTAAGTAGACAGGAGGCGTTTAGGGCCAATTTAGGCCATTAACTTTTAGCTTGGCTTCTGCAGCTTCCCCTCATGTATAGCCACTCAGTATTTACACATCCATTAAAAAAACAAAACAACTAGAGTACCTGCTATGTGCCAGGCTGTGCCCATCTGATAGGAACACAGAAAAGAGAAAGTGCCGAGAATTAGTAAGGGAGCTGAGTAAGGAGAACTTAGTAGTGCCGTGCCAGGAGTAATTACAGCAGTAAGAAGGGGGTATACCTCGCTCATGTCCTAGGCTTGCTAGAGGAGGGGATGGCAGAACTGAGACTTAAAGGTGAAGAAGAGGAAGGGCAGGGGCCTTGCAAGCACTGGCCCACTTCGTGAGGAAAACTCAGACAGCAAGAACCAGAATGCCACAGCAAAAATAGCTCCCCACCCACCAAAAAATGAACAAAAAGATAACAAAAACACCCCCACAACCAAAAAATCCTGAAAAGCCAAACAAACAAAAAGCAGCTGAAGAGGCAGAGTCGGAGCAAGGCCAGCCTCACGTACCGTATTAAACGATTTGGGCATTCGTTTTTAGGGTTTACTGAAGAATTTTAGACCAGCTGTGAAATAATCGGAGAGTTCTATTTTGCAAAGAGCACTTGGTGCTCTGGGGGATGGGTTTGGTGGGCAGAGGAAGTTAGAGGCCATCCAGGCAGCAGTGTGTGGGTGAAGGTTTATGTGCATTTAACCACACGCAGAGCACCTGGCTACAGGGGTGGGGTAAGGTTTGTTCACTTTCTTTCCTCTTCGAACCTCTGTTATGAAGTTTTACATGAGATTTGTCTGCAATAATATGGGGAGTACCTTGTTTCAATGAAAAACTCTCTTCTTCTATGACTCTCTAGATCTCGTCTTCAAGAGACGTGGAGTCTTTAGAGGGATCCAATCAATTGTTTATTTAGTAAGTACTTTATGGAGCATCCGTTTTAATGCATTGAGAACCCTGAAATACCATTGCATTTTTTTCAGCTTCCAACAGTCATTGATTGAGCCTCTAATATATTTGGGACAGAGCCCTCTCCTTTGGGGTAGGTGTTCCTTTCCTTGAACACCAGAGCGAAATGGTGAACTGCCGGTTACAGGGCCTTTACCTCTGGAACAACCAGACATCACAGAAAACGGCCTTGTCGGGCCTTAAACATTTCACTTGTTTGGGGTTTTATGACTCTTATATTTTCCTCCACAATTGAAAAATACATCGAATAGTTACTGAGAATGATTTTTCGTGTGTCTTTTGAAGTGAAAGAAATGAAGCATAATAATGACAAATTTTAAAATTAGCTTTTGGACTTTTCTTTTATAATACTCACAACATTTCCCAAGTTATTTACACGTTATTCCTTATCAACTCATTATTATTCTCCATTCTAATGTTTTCTAGGTGGGTGCAGGGAAGACCTGTGGTAACAGCGAGCCCCCATTTCTCTAGGCAGAAGGAAAGGGCAGAAGTATCTTCCTGTTCAACATTTACGTTTCTTCTTCAAAAGCATTGAATAAAAATCACAGGTTAGAATGAGAGGAACATGGCAAGAACGAAAGTAAGACTTTAGACTCCTGGGTGACTTGGGTGGTTTGCTTCTGCTTTATCACAGGATCTTAATCTTTACTCAGTTTTAACATCTCTTTGCCCATTCAGAGAAGGGGGAAAAAGTGACTATTTCTTTATATTTGCCTCACAGCTTGCTCCAGTGCCTCACAAATAATAGATTATTAATAGCAGCTTGTTGAATAAATGGAAGAATGTTCCTGTTAATTCATTCCTTTTTTAATTAGGGAGAAACTTAAAATTTGCTCTTTTTTGTAACACAACCAAGAATCAATCATCTTTCTTTACATATACATATATTTTTTGGAAAAATCATGACAATAGTTTCATAAATAAATACATGAAAACGACTATCCTATTTTCTGACTTGAAAGTCACCGAGATTACGAGGAGACCTGAACTGATTTGGGTATTTTTTTTCTGAATAGTTCTTAGGTGGCAGCTGCTTTGGCACCCAAAATGCCTGACAAGCTTTTGATTTTATGATGGAAGTCAAGTTCACTGACAGCCATATTATAGCCTTTTCTCTGGGGCTTTTATTTGTTATAGAATTTTGAAAATATTAACTGGAAAATTTCAAGAGGTGCCTCTTAAGAGTCGAGGAAGGAAATCGGACCGCCTTGCAGTGTGGCGTATACTGTTCCAGATGTTCTGCTGGGGAGAGTTGTGGCTTTTCTACATGGCAGTTGCAAGGACTTTTAAAAAAATAAATGATCTGTGCAAAGATGTTCTGACCTTACAACAGCAGGTATGTTGGATTTTTCCTACTCTGCTCAGAACCCTGTGTTTTCAAAGTATAGTTCTCTCTCTGAGTTGATGTCAGAAACACAGCTTCTGGGCCAAAGTCTGGCCCCCTGGGTCTGAGCAGGTTACTTCCCACTTCTGGGAATTACCCTTAGAATCCCTAAATGCTAATCAGAAAGACTATATGCACCCCTTTGTCCATTGCAGTGTTCGTTACAGTAGTCAAGGTCTGGAAACAGCCCGAGTGCCCATCAGTAGAGGAGTGGGTAAAAAAGCTATGGTACATTTACACGGTGGAATTCTATGTGGCTATAAAAAAGAAGGAACTCTTACCTTTGCAATAGCATGAATGGACCTGGAGAATATTATGCTAAGTGAAATAAGTCAGTCAGAGAAAGACAACTATATGATCTCACTTATATGTGGAATCTAATGAACAAAATAAAACCAGCGTCATGGATACATGGAAAAGACTGACAGATCTCGGAGCAGAGGGGGTGTGGGGAGACTGGAAGAGATTAGCCAAAGAACGTATATGCATATATGTGTAGCCCATGGACACAGACAGCAATGTGGTGAAGGTCAGCGGGGAAGGCAGGGGCTGGGTGGAGGGAGATAAAAGGGGGAAATGGGGGACATCTGTAATAATGGTGTCAACAATAAAAATGAAATGAAATGTGAGGAAGAAACAGCAACAATATTATAGACTGAAGTTTGTGTTCCTCCAAAATTCATATGTTGAAATTCTAACCCTCGATGTGATGGTATTTGTAGTGGGGCCTTTGGGAGGTCATTAGGTCAGAAGGGTGGAACCTTCATTGAATGGGATTAGTGCCCCTATGGAGACCTCCAGAGAGATCTCATTTCTTCTTCCACGTGGACACAGAGAGAAGGCAGGCATCTATGAACCAGAAAGTGGCCCCTCATCAGACACCAAATCTGCCAGCAACTTGATCTTGGACTTTCCAGCCTCCAGAACTGTGAGGAATAACTGTTTTTTGCTTAATCCACTCAGTCTATGGTATTTTCATTAAAGCAGCCAAAACTGACTATGACAAAGTTTCACAATAGTGAAACTTCATTATATTGTTGTTATAGTTTTCCTCTGTAATGCAGAGGTTTCCCTCTCCTGTCTTAGGAGAATTCTCAAAAAAGTTTTGGTTTTATCATCATACATTTTAATTCTAGGTTTTCCTCAATTTGAGGACATGTAAGGCAAATCAATACTTCTGTTTTAGTATCTAACAGGTGAAAAGAGTCTTCGGCTTTAGTCTTTTGACATTTACCTTTAACTCCCTCTATTTTATAAATGTAGGCATAACTGGTAAATCTAGCAATGCCTGCCCAGTTAAAAGGATGATTTTAACTTTCACTTAACTATAGGAAATTATCCAGAAATGGTCATTCGCCAAGAAAGAGCAGAAAGAAGGGAGTCATGCTCTCTTAAAAAAGGTGGAAGTTAAAATTGCCACATTGCAGTGAGGAACTATGGGAAACTTATTCCTTTAACTGGGACGTGCCCTTTTCTTACAGGGAAGTTTTAAAACTAGGGCTAGAGTTCTGTGGAGATTATTGTTCAAGTTCTGTGAAGGAAACTGATTTTGGAGATATGTTCAGTGATTATCACCGCCATTCACTTCAGTCCTTGTCTCTCAGAAAACGAGAGTGCCTGTGGTTCTTATACAAAAAACACAGTGAAACGTTTTCCTTAATTCTGAAGTTAGGACTTTTGTGACAATTGGATAGTGTTTTATGTTCCCAAGACATTTCCATAATCTTTATGAAATATGTTCAGCTAAAATAAACGTTACTGATAAAAACCATGACTAAGAGAAGCTAAAAGAATCTCTCCTATTCAAGCGAGGGCTATGGGAGGCTAAAATAAACTTTATTAATAAAGCTTTATGAAATTCTGTCTTCCTTAGTAGTTAATACTTTGCATCTGTTAAACAATATAGTCTATCCTAAAAGCTAAAGGCTTTAAAAAAACTGGATGAGCATAGCTTTGTCTGAGTATCACTTAACCAATGTCCATAAGAGCTTTTAAAGTAAAGTGAAGTATATTTGTTAAAAATAAACTTTTGATTTGGCAGATACGGAAACATACTGTCTAGTCGATGACCCTGTACTCTGTCTGTGTGCTCTACACGCAGTCAGAAGCTCCTCGCGCTCGTTAAGCTCTCCGGAGCTGTTGAGAAAAAAACGAAGGACAGAGTCAGTGGGGCACAGAGTGGTGGGAATGTATGAAGCAGGACAATGAAAAGATGAGAATTCACTTCTCATATATGAAAGTTGAACCTCTATTAATGCTGTCCTTCAATCATTTTGGTAGATTTTACATTTATTTCAGTAAGAGCTATGGGACACGAACTTAAAGTGCTACACAGCAGATTATCAGCAGCCAGTAGGGAGGGGATATCTATTAAAAATTATTGATGCTGGGGAAGAAAACGTTGGGGGGGTGGATGGTGGTGATACTGCAGAGCGACTCGAAGGTCCTTAATGTCACAGTGCTGCGCAGTGAAAGTGGTTAACATGGTAAATTGTATGTTAGTATTTTTTTATCACAATAAAAATGAGTTTGATGAAGACAACATGAGAAATATATAAAATTATAAAAAGGATAAAAATTCTATGTAAACCTACCCCCAAAATGTCATTGAAATCACTTGCAATTATAATGAATAACTATGGAAATTCACCCCTTTGATTGCTATGCCAACAAGGTAATGCTCAACTATATCAGCAATTCTTCATTTGGATGAGCTATGAATCATGCAGTAAAATCAGTTGAATAACTTTTGGTGACCTTTTAATTTCTTAAAATTTGAGAATGTGTGTTTGTGTCAGTATGCGCTTCAATTTGTATTAGGTGAATTTTCTAATTTTGGTGCTTCATCCCTCTCCATTAGCTCAAATAATTAAGAGTTGTTACTCGGATTGAATTGCAATGAAATTTTCACTCAATTTGGAATTTCAAAAGGCTTTGCAAGAATGAAATAATTCCCATTCCACAAGTCAGAGGAAGGAACAAATAATTGCGCAGGAGGGTAAGTGTTTTTAGAGTTAGGAACCAACTCTGCATTTCTAATGTTAAGAAAGGTCCTGGTCTATGTGCTCTCTATTAGCACTCTCATTGTTATACAAATTACTGAGCTGGCCAAAAAGTTCCTTTGTTTTTTTTGTGTGTGTGTGTGAGGTGGCTCCAGTAACCCTTAGTTGTCTTTAACTTCATTCAAAACATTTCTTAGATTGCATTGTGACAGCTGTCATATCAGCACACATTTAAAAGTACTTAAGAAAGTTGGTGAATTTTTGTGTAGCCATTTTAATACTGAAGACGGAAATCACGCTCATTCATCTGCAACAGGAAGGTTCAGGATGACATGCAGACAGGAGAATTTGTTGTAGCTGCTTTGGGGGCTGGCATCACTGGGGAAGTTGAATCAAAGCGGAAGGCTAGCAACTCTGGAGGAAGAAGGAATCTCAGAGTAACAGATTGTAAACTTGGGTGAAAACTGAAATTGGGTAGAACACATACACCAGATGGCAGAGGAACCAACTCCAACGAAGTAGTTTGGGAGGTTAGACGAACAGAGAGAGCAGTGGTTCTAACGGGGTGGGTGCGGGGCAACTCTTCCGCCTCCCCAGGAACCGCTTGGCAATGTCGGGAGACAATTTTGATTGCCACAAACTAGGGGAAGCAGAGAGCTACTGGTGTCTGCTGAACACAGAACAGGGATGCTGCGAAACATCCTATTGATGTACAGGTGCAGCCTCCCACAGCCAAGCGTTAAGGGGTCTGACATGGTGATAGCTCTGAAGCTGCGGAGCCACGGGATGGGAAGAAGACGGCTCAGGGGGGCAAGGGCGTAGTCCTGGTGAGGGGCTTGGTCCAAATGCAGATGCACCTTAATGGCACAGAACTATGTTGAATGTCACTGAGTCCCCAGAGGACAAGGTGATGTGATTGCCAGATTTGAGATGGGCTAAAGCGAAAGAGGGAAATGGTGGGTGTGTGGGTAGACGCTTGCTAGGTACTGTTGCCCTCTTGCTGTGTGTTCCACAGGGCCAGCCAGGGGAAGCCGTCCCCTGGCAAAGAGATGACCTGAGGGTCTAGGCAGACAATGTACCTAGTCTGGAGAAGAGCAAGACAGAACCACAGTGTCAGGCAGCAAAATGGAGGTTAGGAGGTCTTAGAAAAATGAAAAAAAGTAAAAAAACATGGTGGGCATGGGTAGATGAGTATCGCACAAAATCCACGGGAGGTAAAGGGTAACAGAAGCCAGCGGGTAGAATGATGGTTCTCAAACCCGTGTGCACACTAGAATCAGTGAATTAAAAAATACTGATACCTGAGCACCGCCTCAGCCCACTTCAAGCACTTGGGGTGGGTTCTGGACTTCGAGTATGTTTACAGTCAATTTCCCAGTTACTTCTAATGTGCATCTAGTGCTGAGAGCCGCTGTCCTAATGGGTCAGTAAAGTCAAGGAGGACTAAACAGGGTGACTTGAACAATATTCTGAAATAAGCTGTCATCTGTGATTAGAGGCGGTTGCCCTCTGTCCACGCGTTTTCCTCCCTGACCTGTGCGGGGATGTGTGTGGGCCGTGGCTGAAAGGACCGTGTGGCAGGAGCTTGAAGCTGGGTTTTGCCTACATGTTGATGATGAGGCAGAGCAGGCAGGAAGGGGCTCACTTCCTACAGCTGAGCTTTGGATTTAAACTTTCATCACAAATTACCTTGTGATGAAAAGAATTGCTTAGGAGTAAAAATATTATTAAGTTACATGAGCGATTAAAAATTATTTCACATTTTATATATTCAGTTGTGCACTGCCTAATGACAGGGATACACTCTGAGAAATGTGTTGCTGGGTGACTTTGTCTTCGTGAGAACACTGTAGAGTGCACGCACACAAACTTTGGTGGAAGAGCCCACTACACCCCGAGGCTGTATGACGCAGCCCAGTGCCCCCCGGGGCTGCAAACCTGCGCAGCATGTCACTGCATTGAATTCTGCAGGCAACTGTAACACAAAGGTTACATTCGTGCATCTAAACATATCCAAACATAGAAAAGGTACAGTACAGATACCCTAAAAACTTAAAAATGAGCCCTGGCTGGTATGGCTCGGTGGACTGAGTGCCGGCCTGTGAACCGAAAGGTCCCTGGTTCGATTCCCCATCAGGGCACATGCCTGGGTTACAGGCCATGACCCTGGTTGGGGGTGCTTGAGAGGCAACCACACATTGATATTTCTGTCCATCTCTTTTTCTCTCCCTTCTTCTCTCTCTAAAAAATAAATACAATATATTTTTTTAAAAGATAAAAAATGATACACCTGTATAGGGGGCACTTACCATGAATGGAGGCTGGGGGCTGGAAGTGGCTCCGGGTGGGTCAGGGAGGGAGTGGTGAGTGACCGTGCAGGCCGAGGGCAGCACCTGCGGTCCACAGCTGCAGACGTTATGTGCACTGTATCCGTAGGCTACACTACATTTGTAGACAACAGGAGATTAAATCAAGTACAAGAGAAAATGATGCCATCAAGAGTCTCGGTTAACACGAGACATACAAGGCTGGGGCTGGGGTAACTGCATACTATTTCACAGTAAAAAAATTTTTATATGTAGGAAGAATACACTGTAAAGTAATGATAACAGTATAACAAACACAGAAAACAGTAATGTCGTCATTTATTATTATCAAGTGTTACGTGCTGTACACAATTGCGTGTTATACTTTCACACGCCTGGCAGGGCAGTGGGTTTGTTTACACCAGCGTGAACTCAAACACGTGAGCAATGCATCACTTCCTGCCGCTACCTCATGCCGGCTGCCACATCATCACCAGGCAACAGGGCTTTTTCAGCTTCCTCGTAATCTTTTTTTTTTCCTTTTTAAAGATTTTATTTATTTATTTTCAGAGAGAGGAGAAGGGAGGGAGAAAGAACAATGTATGGTTGCCTCTCACATGGCCCTCACTGGGGACCTGGCCTGCAACCCAGGCATGTGCCCCGACTGGGAATTGAACCGGGACCCTCTGGTTCCCAGCCCGCGCTCAATCCACTGAGCTACACCAGCCGGGCAGCTTCCTCATAATCTTATGGGACCACTGTGGTGTCTGGTACGCGCGGTCCATCATTAACCAAAGCGTTGTTCTGTGGGGCCCTACTGGCAGGATGAGGATGGCACTGTGAGAGGGAAAATGAGGAGCCATCACACTGCAGGTGTGCGGGGAACGTGCGTACTTTTCCCTACAAGCAGCTGATAAAGGCGGCCTGTTTCCTCACCTTGATGGTCTGGTCCACTGGATGCCTTTCCGGGCCCTGTCCTCCTCCGAGGCACATCCGTTGTCTGCTTTTTCCAGTCTGGAAACATTCCTTTCTAGCAGAAAGCGAGGATGAGTCAAAGCCTTCTTGTCTGCAGGTTCCTGGGACAGTTGTGAGCAGATTGAGTAAATGACCGGTGGTGAGAGTCTGTTCCATTTTCATTTGTCTCTGGTGGGGCCTGGTGGCAATTTAATATTCTTTATTGTTATTTTACATGCACCTTCCTTCCCAGCTTATGATTTCTGTCAGGACTGTGTATTAGTACCCATTAGTCATTTTTCTTGGGTTGACCTATAATGCTTCAAAGGAGGGCTGGTGTACTCCAGTAATTTTGCTTACAATTTGATTTGCGGTCCCTAGAATCCCAATTTAGTTTCATCAGCACATTTCAACACACAACAGCTGGGCCTGTGGATGGGCTCATTTACATACATTAGCAGCTGAAAGCTAAGCACCAGCGACCCAGAGATGGCCTGATATTTTCCCAGAGCTTCACCTGACATTTTTTTTTGAATAAACACTGCCTCCATTTTTGCAACTGTGTTAGTGACAACATCCTGTGAATGATTAAAACAAAACAAAACAAAAAAAACCCCAAACGCCTAACAGTTGGTTTCCAGGCAACTTTTAAGCTGCAACACTTTTGATAAAAAGCCTTGAAGGATATGTTCTGTGCTACTTCAGTGTCAGGGAAGAATATTGCTCTCTCCTATTGTAAATATCTTTGTTATTAGATAAACGGTAGAGGGATCAGCTTCTTAACTGATCAGCGATTACCGAAAAGCGGGTAATCTGCCAGTCCATGAACATCACTGCTATGGAGACCCTGAGTGAGACTCTCCACACACTTGTGGCCTGAGGAGGCCATTGAGTAAGCCTTGTGGAAAACATCGGTTTCTTTTCACCATTTCCTTTGCTTAGGTTTAAATTCTTGAACTGTGGTCTTGGTTTGTGTGGTAGGCTAAAAATGCTCCGCTTTCTGTGCCCCCCACCCACCCCCAGAGATATCTCCATCTGAGTTCCTGGACCCTGTAAATGTGATACAAGCATCTTTGCCACTGTTATTGGGTTAAGAATTTTCAGAGATTATTTGGGTTATCCAAGAGGGCCCTAAATGCCATTACCGATGTCCTAATCAGAGAGAGGCCGAGGGAGATTTTTCAAACACAGACAGAAAGAGGAGGAGGCCACGTGACCACAGAGGCAGAGCTTGGGAGTTCTGTGGCTGCATATCAAGGAACGCTGAAGCCACCAGAAGCTGCCAGTGGCAAGAAAAGGATTTTCCCCTAGAGCCTCTGGAGGGAATGTGGCCCTGCCAACACCCTGACTTCAGCCCAGCAAGACTGGCTGTGGACTTCCGGCCCCTGGACTGCGGGAATAGGTCCCTGTCATTTTTAAGCCACCACATTCGTGGTGATCTGTTGTGCAGATGTGGGAAACTAGTACGGTCTTTAATAGAGTCTCCCATGGTTCTTGGACAGGTTGCTTAGTTACTCTGGTATATCAGTGTCAGTGTTTTTGTTTTTTCCTGGAAATGAATTAATTTACTTGATATTTTTCATTTGGTATCTTGTTTATGATCCATTTATTCTACCAAATCCTGTCTGTTTGGGCAAGTAGGGACCAATAAGGTAGGTGAATTGCAGGATCATTTGATCTGCTGAAGAGATCCCTAGACGTGGGACAAAAACGTTTGTAAACAAGTAACATAGAAGACTCAGTATTCCTGGGAAGGTGGAGAATATTGTCTGCAATACATTGAACATTTATTATTTCACCATTTCACTTCCCTTCCCAGTTTCTATGAGAGAGCAAGAGACCTACTGTATTTTATCGACGTAAATCGTGTTTTATAAGATAACTTAGTATTGGATTATACTTTATGGAATGGCTGTTGGTATGAGTTACAGATTATTATGATTCTGAACTGAAGTGGGGAAATACAGTCAGGACGTCCTTATTCTCTTTAACCGATAGCAGAATACTGTCAGACTTCACCTTTGTCCTCTGCTGTTATTTGGCGATAATTTGCTGGGACCACTTCATTAATTACGGGACTCTGTGATACAGTTATCCCTGTGGATAACACGGGCCTGCGGGGTTGCCTAGCCACACGAGTTGTGAAGCCTAGTGAAATGTTTCAAGAGAAGATAATGGATTTGGGGTTTTTTGTTAAAGATCCTAGAGTATGGCTGAAACCAATTGCTAGAGATTTAAACAACATGGTCTTCATAAAAGCATACCATGAGTTTTTATATTACAAAATTAGAAAACGTAATTCCTTTTAGAATCATTGACCCTTCCTTGTATGACAATAGCTCTCTCTTAAAGAGGACACTCAGAACATAATGAAATTGGGAAAATCTAAATGGTTTTCTTTTTCAAAGAATTTTAATACATGTTCTCTGCACCTATGTGTTTGCTAACCAATATCAATCAGCATGTATTTTTTGAAGACATACTCTTATACCAATTATTAAATGAATTCTTAGTTAAATGGAAATGATTCTGTTTTCTCAAGTACCTTCCTGATGGAAAAGGGAGAACTTCAAAGATAGGCTTGAGTCATTGGTCAAGGAAATCTATAGTTAAATCTTAATTTTCTTTGTGAGTAAGCCATTAGTAGTTTATGGTTTTCCTGTGCCCTCTCCCTTCCTTCCGTAATTTATTCCAGGGCACTCTGGTAGGTACTGATTGAAATAAATAAGACAATGTCTTTGCTAGTAAATGTTTTATTGCAACCCATGTGAATTCTCAGAGATACAAAGCAGTTGTGACCAAGCTGGGCCTGATATCAGAACGAGAGGGAGAAGCTGTTTCTGTCCTCGTGGGCCCCCCAAACCTCGCACAAAGCTCAAGAATAAGTTCAATGTCACTATGTTGGGAGATGGGTTATGCCTGTGTACATTTTATTTATAAAATAAACCTGTGATAACGAAAATGCTGAAGAACAATTACAGGCTTTGCTCCGAAGGGTCTACTCTGAGAATTGACTGGAGAGATGGCATATGAATTATGGATTTTCTTTTCCATTGAAATCTCTCTCATCACCATCCCCTAAGAAATTTTATATTGTGCATATTGAAGAGAATGAGAATTAATTTAATTATCCACCCTCTGTTGTTCATTATTTATTTATTTCTTTTGTACAAAAGAAAACACCCAGTTTTCTTGTACAACCAATTGAGTGCAATTACCATATGACCAGTCAAAACATGTGTCAGAATGGCGTGCTCCAGATATTTGCTGTATGTGATCAGTGTTTTGAAGTATAAATACAGCTTTGTCAAATGAAACTATGATGAAAACATATAAACCAGTTTTGTTACATAAGATGTTCTAATCTACGTAAGGAGATGTTTTCTTTATCTGAGGCAATGCTTATCGACCTACCTATCTTAATATACTAAAAATATAAGAAGGAGGAGAGTGAAATAATATCTACTAAAGTTGACATCTGCTAAGCTAAGGTAATAAATTTTAGAGTAATTAAAATTTCACCTGATTGGGTTCTAGACAGAAATTTAAGGAAAGAGAAATAGAAAATTTGGGGTGAAATGGCTTTTACGTCTGAAGAAGTAATGTGGGTGCCTGGCTGGTGTGTGAAAGGGGAATTAGGTGGTGGGGAAGGTGAGAAATCACAGGGCTTTCACCTCGGACTTCAAGGTTTCCTTGCAGTCGGTCCTCCAGGGCTCCTGCCTGCCTTTGCTGCGCACTGCGAGGCCCGCTGCTCGCTTCTCACTCCACACAGTGCTGAGTGCTCGGCACTGCACCTCCCAGCTCCCACACTTTGTCGGAAGCCTCGGCTATCTAAGAAACAGGCTACTGGAGCTGAGAGTCTCATCTGATCTGATCGTCAGCCAGCGAAGGTGCAAGAGAGTGGGAAACACAGGATCTCCACACAGAAGGCCGAGCTTTGAATCCTGGCAACTAACTGTTACTAAGCCTATGACCTTGGCAAATCATTCATCTTCTCTGTGCTTTGTTCTTTTTTCAATCCTCTGGCAATAAAACGAAAATACTTCACATCTTTGTTGTAAGCACTACACAAATAACATGTATAAGGAGTAGGGACTCCATCCTTGTTTTTGTTTTCTGTTTTTGTAAAGAACACCTTGTTCAGTTGGTCATCAAAGCACCTCCTCTTCGTGGCAGTGTAGATCACCTGACGATATTTCACAACTATTTTATTATTTTGAAATAATAACAGATGAGCAGAAGAATTAAGGACTTTGTATGTGCCCATGTCTGCATAGATACACGTATTCACATAGACATGTAATATCCTTTGAGGAGACATCTTATTTTTTCCTTCCCTCTCTTTTTTTTGAATATTTTTTTCCTCAGGCTATCCTTCCATCTCCCCCCCCCCCACAACATTTTCTTTCAGACGGCACTAGCTGGATCTGCGGTTAGTGAGCTTATTTCAGATTCGGACGTCGGCATAGACGTGCCAGTACGGGCTCCAGACAAAGTTTTGGATTTTGTTTAGGTGGAAACATTTTGGTAACCCTTCCTGGGTGAGCGCCACTCTTGCTTCCTACAGTTTCCCGTTTCGACCCAGGGGTGACCGGCATCTTGTGCTGCTTGTGGCAGTTGACCAGGCTGACGATCTGAAAACTTCATTTCTCAAGAACTAGGACTTGAATTAGGTTTGTGTTTCTTGGGAAGAATTTCCCTTCATCAAGAGGAGTGGGTTGCCCATGGGGGTGGGTTCTCTGAGGAGGGGAAAATCTTCACTTGCTCTCTGCCACCCAAGTGCAGTCTTTTCCGGGATTTTCAAGTGGATTGAGGATTTGCAAAAAATAGGTCACAGACATGATTTATTTGACTTGCATGGAATTGAAAAAAAAAATGAATTAGCTGCCAATCTTCAAACTCAGTAGATTTCTTACCCAAATCTACATTTAAGTTTCTCCTGAAAGATATCTGGCAACATTCAAAGAGGGAAAGTATCGATCAATGGCAGATTGGAAGGGTGAGTGATCCCTAGTCCAGACATTGTGTCATTGCTCCCACCTGCGTCCTTGCTGAAATCACCTGTTTGGCCTTGGTAAGCGTTTGGACTTGCCACAGCCACCCCACACGGAGCGCTGTTCACCCGCCTCCGCCTCTCCCGCCGCATCTTCCCTCTCCCTGTCCTGGCATCTGCCCACACAGATAGGTTTCACCAGCAGAGCCCATGAGCTCAGTAAAAACAAGAACTGGCCTTCAGAGAAAGAATAGGGTTTCTCATGGCAAACCAATGATATTCAAAACCGCAAACCATAATTCCAGAAATGCCAGTTCTGTTTCTTGTTTCTTTTGAGATGTGAATAATTTTATTTTGAAGCTAAAACCATAGTTAGAACATTACAGTGGTAATAGTATTATGGAATCATTTAAAAAAGCAGTGGAGATGATAAAGAAAGATTGGAATTAAAAGGATAGAAGCATATGAATCAGGCAAATTCTCATAAAGCTGATGAAACGATATTAATTTATTAAAGAATAGACTTTGAGGCAAAAAAGCCTTACTAGAGATAAAAATAATATGTTCAACCCTTGGATGATATAGCAGTTTTAAATTTGGATGCTCCAAAAATACAGTTTCAAAATATATAAAGCAGGATTGTTAGAACTATGAAGAGAAGTAACAATTGTACCATCAGAGTGGGAGATTTTAGCGTATTTGTCTTAGTAAGTAACAAAGCTAGCTAATTTCAAAAGCAGTAAGGAGAGAGAAAATTTTGAGCAATGTATTAACGAATTTGGTCCAATGGTCACATGGAGAACATCCAAGAACTGAAGAATGTATTTTTTTAAAGAACAAATGGGTCATTTATAAAAATCGACGCATCCTGTGCCATAATGGAAACCTAAACAATATGCAATAATAAAATCACACAGAGCACGTTTTCTGATCACACATGTAATTAATGAGAAATCACTAACACAAGGGTTGTGGGAAAAAATTAATGTATGCAAAAATTAGGAAAGGATCTAGGTAACCCGTCGGTGAAAGAAGAAATCATAATAGAGATGAGAAGATAATGAGAATCACACCTAAATAATGGTACTACACATAAAAACGCAGGGGGCACAACCAAAGATGCACAGAGGGGATATTCTAGCCTTAAATCTACATTTCAGAAAACTTTAAGCTAATACATCTGAAAATATAGGTGAATTCCTAGAAAAATAAAACTTCACAAAACTGACTTAAATGAAATAAAAAAAAAACCCTATAATGAACATTTCAGGTTCAGAGAACTTTACCAGAAGTTTTATAAAGTCATAAGTATCCAACACTATGCAAACTTAGAGAATAGAAAAAGGAACAGTGTCTAGAACACAAAACTCCTTAGAATCAGTATGAAGACGAAAATCCCAGGGAAAAAGATGCAAACGACTTGAACATTTCCCAAAAGAGAACTTATTTTTGTTTGTTTCTTTGTGTTTTTAAGAACAGCTTTATTGAGGTCTAATTGATATTACCCCCACCCCCGACATATTTAATGCATACAATTTGTGAGACCATCACTGCAAACAAGATAATGAAGTATCCATGTCCTGCAAAGGTTTCCTCCTGCTGCCCCCTCCCCCGGCTTTTTTTCTATGGTAAGAACACTGCCTGAGATCTGTCCTCTTCACAGATTTTTAAATTGCAACACTGAACTGTTAACTGTAGACACTGCTGTGCAGTAGATCTGATGAAACAACCCCCAACCTCAAAGCCCCTCCTCCCTTCCCACCCCTCTTCCGTCTTCCCCCCTCTCATCCTGGGACCTCACTGGACTCATTCACTGGTGTAATCCAGAGCACAAGAAATAAAACAGGATCTGGCTCATAGGTTTTCAGTAAATATTTATGTAAACTATAATAAATACACAGAGTTGACATCATTCAAATGGAAAAGAAAAAGCATGAAGAGAAAGTGAATGGAATAATAAGAGAAGGAGGCCAAAGGTGAAACTGTCTGGAGCACTAACTTGCAGAGCATTCTGGGGCTGAGCAGAGGGCCTGCAGAGTAGGCAGGATGTGGACGGGGAATGAGGAAGGGAGTCCGAGATTGTGCATCGGCACCAACTCGCGTATCTTTGGCTTCAAGGAACTGAACATCTAAGTGTGTCTTAAACAATAGACTTTTATTATCTCGCATGCTAACCTGGGGGTAGGTAGCTCCAAGTTTGGTTAGTTCAGTCTTTCTTCCATGTTGAGGTTCTATATCAGCGTTTGGTGATTGTCCTGGCTTTCCTGTCATGGTCAGAAAAAGGTTGTCACAGCACCAAACATCAAAAACTCAGTTTAAGGTCAGAAATTGTTCATGCAAAGAACTTATCCTCAGGTCACACAAGGTATGTCACACAAAGAACTTATCACACAAAGTATATGAGGTCTTTCCAGAAAGAGCCATTGCTAATATAACAAGAATGGTTTGTGTGACGTTGATGTAGCCTGGCAGCCAAGGAGAGTGGACTGGAATGTGCATGTGTGAACAATGACACTTCAGTGTACTAGTCACTGGGGGCGGTGGACACTGTTGAGTGAGCGTGTGTACTGTATGGTCATCACATTCAAAATGATTGTGTGAGTAGAGCAACGAATCTGCATGAAATTCTGCAATAAGCTTGAACATTCCTCTATGGACACTATTCAGATGATTCAGAAGGCCACGGCTATGGGCAACTGGTGATTGGCAGCTTCATCATGACGACACGCCTGCTCATGCATCATGTCTTGTGCAGAGTTTTTGGCAAAACATCAAATCACGCAGGTGACGCAGCCCCTCTACAGCCCAGATTTGGCACCCTATGACTTCTGGATTTTCCCAAAACTAAAATCACCTTTGAAAGGGAAAGATTTCAGATCATCAGTGAGATTCAAGAAAATATGACAAGACAGCTGATGGTGATTGGCAGAACTATGTGAGGTCCCAAGGGGCCTACTTTGAAGGGGACTGAGGCGTCATTGTCCTATGTTCAGTGTTTCTTGTATCTTCTTCAATAAATGTCTCTATTTTTCATAGTACATGCCTGGATACCTTCTGGACAGGCCTTGTGTTCTGTTTTATGACCCGCTTCTTTCTTGATGACAAGTTTCTCATCTCATAAAACATCCTAGATGAGTACCTTTTTTGATGGAAAATTATTCTGTTGTATGAATAGATCATTTAATATCTTTCAGTTGTTGAGCATTTAAACCACTTCCAATCTTTTTATTGCTATATTTGTGTTTGTCTGTGAAGCATTATTTTGGGGTAGTTTTGTAGCCATGGGATGAGTGGGGCAAAGGATATAAACTGACTTTAAAGTTTCTGGCTGGGCAGCGATTTGGTTAAACGTGGGTACTCTGGGCTGTGCTTGGGTCCAGCTCAGATCCTGCCATTGTCTTGATGTGTGACTTTGCATAAGTAATTCACCCAAGTCTCAGTTTTCTAATCCGTAAAATGTGGATAATATCTACCTCCTAGGGCTTTTAATAAGCTAAATAAATGATTTGAAAAGAGCTTTAATTAATGTCTAAGAATAAATATGAGCTGTTTTTAGAGATGGTGCATCAATTTATATCTCTAAGCAAAGTCTATTTTATTTTAGTCTGTGTCTAAATGTCTGTGTTCAAAGATATTTGCATTAATAATTGGGGGGGGGGTCAGTGCATCTTTAGCCTATAGGTTTTTCCTCTTAGGCCGAATATTTCAGGGTCAGAGGTAACACAGTATTGGCCACAGAATGTTCTCTAGAAAATATCTGTTTTAGCCCTCACTGGGTGTCTTTAGCTGGTGCACACTGTGTAGAATCTCTAACATTTGATTAAAGCATTTGTATAAATGTGAACAGTGGTTAAACTATTTATTCCTCAAAGGGCCTTCCCCACTTTTAACCTACTTTGGTGTCTTTTATATATTAAGCCACTAGGACTAAACAAAGCTATAAATTGACTTTGAATAAAAATAATACTTAGATCTGTGAAAGAAAATCACTGATCTCAAAGGTAACCTTTATGTCTTCTGGAATCTCTCAGAACAAAGGAAAGGCAATCTTATAAATCTGCTGAATGTGAAAGGATTTTTCAATAGCTAGTAAAGTGTTCCATGGCTCTGAGAGTGCCTGACTTTTTCATGTTCTGCCCTGAGGCTCGGTTCCAGTTCTTGGAAATTTCCTGGCCCATGGATTTGCTTTAGTGTGGCAGTCGTAGAGCCTGGAATCCTGACCTCACATAATAATGTTTGGAATTTGAGAACTATCTTTGGGGAAATATATCCAAGTTTGTTTACCTGGCACTTTTATGTACCAGAAATAGCCCCTTCTGAATGTTTAGTTACCAAGTAGAAACTTGGATGCTATTTTTGAATATATAAGCTTATTTCCAACATGAGCTTATTTTATTTTTTAATAAGCTTCATTTATAAGCTTATTTTAATATGTTTTTCAATATAAGCTTAATTTCTTTTTATGATAAAACATAAAATTCAAATAATTAGAATAATTATTTACTCTGTGATTTGTTTTCCCGAACTTTAATTTCTGTATCTCTGTAGAGGGTTTTGCAGGGGTCTGCTGGGTCTGGCTTGCATTGGCCCAATTAGAGCCAAGTTTTATTGTCACAAATTGGCCAAGGCCATGTCAGAAACCTGAAATCATCCACGGTGGGGTTATTTACATCATGATAATCAACAAACACCACCACCAGGTTGTTTCCCCTCCATGAGCCACACCCCCACCCCAACCCCAAGCTGGTTTGTATTCATTTACCAGTACACTGCTGCTTTTTGGATAGTTTTAAAGGCACTAGAAATTTTAACCTATCAGGCCGAAGTTTAATATAACACATTTGAGGTAAAATGAAAAGGTTAGTTATCAGGTGTTGCACATTCTACCAGTGGCTGTTTGTGAAATGCTATCATTTACTCAAAAATAGCCATTTACAACATGACAGACAAATTGAATGTGGGAAGAAAGGAAACCACAAATAAGAGGCACACACGTTACAATCAATGTGGAAAAATAGAAAACAGAGGTAGGAAAATAGAGAGCCGAAGGGAAAAAAATCCTTGAAGAGTGAGGGACAGAAAGAAGACTGTGCTAAACAAAACTGACACTAAAATTGAATTTGAGAAGTACAGAGAGGTTAAAAAAAAGCATCAAAATGAAATAGTTTGGAAAATGCTCAGCGATGCCAGCACGGTGAAGCAATGTCTTTCCAAGGTGACATTTGCTGACATGGAAAGTGGCACCAAAACCAGAAGCCTCTGAAAAATGACACATTTTTTCCTTGACATTTTGGAACTTATTTAGAGACTAGACTGATGGGTAGGTAACCATATATTTATTGTCCAAACTAGGACTTTTGTGAATGAAAGGGGGCTGTATTAATGATTACTTCTAAGAGACAATATAAGCCAAAACCACTGAGGCAAACCCGGGTATATGTACACGCTAGTTATAGGCTATACTACTGGCCGTTCAGTTTCTAAGCCAAAGGGTTAAAAGAACATGACTGATAAATGTTACAATGAAAATTAAAAATAAATTTTTTAGCCTATAATTATATGTCATTAGGTGTTTTCCCATTATGAGATTAAAAAAATAAAAGGTGGTGATTCATAATAGCGTTGACTAAACCGCCAAAACTACATGAGGATCTGGCCTCACGTCATCACAGCACATTCCTGGACCCCCATCTGCCTCTTGCCCCTTCTGGCATGGTGGGGTCCTGAGGTGAACATTCGTGTTTGCTAACCGTCACTGCTGAAAATGGAGGGCCCAGAAACTCCCAGCTTCCAGTTCCTTATCAAGTCCTCTTCCCTATACTGTTTCCTGTGATATTTCTAGTCTTGTTTCTCTGTCCTGCCGATGTGGTTAAGTTTCCTATGTCTCCCGACACGGGGCCGGGAATTTGCCGCACCATGTGAGAGTATGACAGCCTTTTAGAGAAGGGCTCGTAAACCACACAATTCCATGGTTTTCCTTCCTCAAACTTGCCATCCCTCATCTTAGCTGTAAGCTTTATCCAGCTTTAAAAAGTCTTTATCAGGGACTCGTACATGATTTCTCTGGAAAATCACCAATTTTCTGTTTTTTGTGGCTTCTATAAGGGCCTTGGTGAACTGTGCACCCCACGGGTATCCCAATCTCTGGACGCACCTTTCTCATGATATAACAGAGCTCGGGACCACAGGAGTGATTTCATGCTCCAGTGCTTTGACCATATTTTGCAGAGTATTCATTTTACTTTCTAGGACATGGGTCAACTTTAAAAATTCAGTATCTGAGGCAAGAGACTCAAAATACTTTTTTTCCCTGAGACTCTCTTTACAATCATATTTCTAGAAATCTTAAGGTCATCCTTCTGAAGGAAAGATCTCCTAAGACTGTGCTCCCATTTCCTTTGCCCTGAACCCCCAAGTGAGCATCTCATTCAGGTGTGGTCCAATATGCCCTTCTGTGAGGGCAGAAATGTGCTGTATCTGTGTGGTCCAGCATAATATCGGCATTTGCCACATGTGACTACCGAGCACCTGACATCTGACTAATATGAGAAGCAAATTTTCAATTAATTGAATGTAACATCTTTCAAATGTAAATAGCCACAGATAGCAAGCAGCTAGTGATCAATGGTGCAGCCCTGTACCAACCCAGTGGCCATAGAGTCTGTGTGTGCAGTGATGCTGTGGCCACAGTTCAGTTCAGCAACATTTCCCAGGTAGCAATGATCTTGTAAGGGCTCACAGTGGTCTCACTGAAATCGTTTAACTCTCTCATGACAATTGTCCACAATATCTAGGAGCTGCATTCAAGAGGGGGCAGCTAGTCTACAGTGTAGACGAACACTGCACCAGGATTTGGACTACTTCTGGTCAAAACCCTTCTCCTGTAGACATTTCTGAAGGCCCTTTAATCTAACATAAAGATAAAAGAGTAAGGCTCGTGAGAGCGTTATGAGCACTGACTACTTCTTTACACTATTTATAAAAATGCTGTGAATACTGTCACCATCTCTGACCCAATCCCTCTCACTATCATAACAGAACTTCCAAGTCTTCCCTGTCCCTGATGGTGACTGAGTACAGGTCAGAAGTGGTCTTTGCTGTAAGCATTGACGGTGGCGATGGCTCCTTTGCAAGGGCAGATGGAGAGAGCTCCTGCCCTAGTCACCGGCCCGTGGCTGCTCCTTTTTCTGCCAATGCCCTTTGCTTCTATCGTAGGCATGTCATCATGTACTCACATCTCCTTCCAAAGGAAACGTTTTGATCATTCCCCCTGAGGAAAGAGCCTCAGCGTCCATACTAGGTGTCACATGACTCTTGTGCCCAGTTGTAGTTCACTGTCGCAGAGATGGTGCCTGTCCCAAAGGCAGCCAGGTCGCAGGTTGGGCAGAGGCCTGTTCCATGACCCGGGCCCCAAAGATGGGCTGTGCCAACCCAGTTCTCTCTGTCGAGAGTGTGACCTGAGAATTGTCATCTGTGTGAGCTGAAACTGAGAGGCTGCTTAGAGAAAAGCCACGGAGTAGTTAGTGCTGGCACCATGAGGATTGTGACAAACCAGTCATGAGGAAGCAGAAATGACAAGGACAGTGAAACGGCAGAAACTATGAGTACGCAGAAGCTACAAGGCAGGAGCATGAGGAGTTTGTCCCTTTCCAGCCTCTGAATGGTTCTGCACAGACAGGGAGTAAATAATGAAATTATATAATAATATACTGCCCTGGCTGGTGTGGCTCAGTGGATTGAGTGTCAGCCTGCAGACCAAAAGGTTGCCAGTTCAATTCCCAGTCCTGGCACATGCCTGGGTTGCAGGCCGGGTCCCCAGTTGAGAGCATGCAAGAGGCAGCCGCACCGATCAATGTATCTCTTGTACTGATGTTTCTTTCCCTTTCTTTCTCACTCCCTTTCCCCCTCTCTAAAAATAAATAAATAAAATCTTTAAAATGTATGTATAATAATATACTTATTAAATATATAATTAAATGAGATTAAATACAATGTCTTATATATCACATGTATTAAATATACTTTAAATATAATTAAAATAAAATATAAAATTCGACCTACAAGGCACAGAGAGGTGGGACTGTGGCCAGTTGCTGTCTTTAGAGAGCAAAATGCTGAGGTGACAGGTTTCATCTGGTATAATAATTCTGCTTCTCTCAAATCATTTTCTCTTGATGTTGCTACTTTCAATGACTGTTGTCCTTTCCCCCTTTGTGCACGGATCATCAAGAACTGGACGACTGTGGCCTGCGAGGCAGACGTGGAACTGACGACTCTATTGAGACCTAGGCCCAAGCAGTGCAACTGGCGGTGGGGGAACAGCTGTCGCCAGCAGCTCCCCGGCAGCCGGCCCTTAAGGGAGAGGAGTCCCGGAGCTCAGTCTGACACAACAGCGGGCCATCTGGAGGGCCGAAAGGACAGACGGCGAATCGCGATGACCATTGCAAGAAGCAGCATGTGAGCGCCACACGTGCGTGAACATATTTGTAGTGTGTTAGGGATTTTTCAGGTTATGAATGTTGTTAATTTGAAGGAGTGTTAATGTGGAACAGTGAGTGACATGGGGACTATTGGCTTCCGTAATATTAGAAAATTTGATCTTTTAATTATATATTTTTTTAATTTAGAAGGAACTGAATAATTTGGTTTAATTTTACATATATTAAATAAATACAAAAATCTTATATATATAGAGGTAAGAGCACATAAGATTTTTTCCCACACCCCAATAGTCTAGCACACTCAACACCAACAGATACACACGGCCAGGGTTAGGCAGCATGATGAAAATTTGTGATAACTCACTCACCCAATTCTAACCTTACAGGAATAGTTCACAGATTTACATGGGATTCAAAATTCTTCTCAAATTGAAGTTTTTTAGGCTCTAAGCTTGAAGCTACTATTGACAATTTATGAATAAATTCCTTAGTTTTTCTGAGCCATAATTTCTTCATTAGTAAAATGGGGAATCAAAATAGTTGATCTTTCCGACTCATAAAATATATTGTTTATCAGAGGAGTTTATTTTTTAAAAAGTGCTTTGAAAAGTGTAAGACCTCATACATACGTAAGAAGTAGAGCTAGATTTCATTCATTCATTTATTCAATTTATTGAGTGTATTATGTTGCACATTTATGTATAATTATATTCTATTCTACAGACTATGCTAATTGCTGGGGCCACATTGATGAATCGGACATGTTTCTGTCTGTGTGGTCTCTTTAGAGGGGATACAAGGAACTGGAAAATCCTTGTGAGTTTCTACACTGCTACCGAAATTGGTGTGTAATTTCAGGTAGGTGTGGAATGGAGGGCAATCATACATTTTAGGACTCTGTCGTAGGATAGCTGTGAGAATCAAATGTGGTAATTATTGTAAAATATATAAAGTGGGGTGTAAATGTGACCGTACTATGGAATATCAAATGGGGAGAGACAAGAAATAGGAAGAAGATGGAACCTTGGAAATATTCACAAACTAAGGATTGGGATAAAGAAAAAAATATGTAGAAGAGAGAAAAATAGATAATTGACAAAGATGGAAGTGGAAAAATGAAAATAATACATGGGAAAGATAAACAAATTGCATTAAAATATATATTTTTCAGATTCTTACCTAGTTGAATATGTTAAATTCATAGGTTTTATTCCCGCAGTATTTCCTTCAAAATCTGGGTAAAAATTATATTAAAAAAAAGAAAAGAATCTCTTTGATTTTTACATTTAAATTCTACATTAGTTTATTTCTAGCTTAAAGAAAGACAGATCAGTTCTACAAAAATAGTCTGCATGTTTTCTTTGTCCTGAGTCTGTCTATTCAGCAAGCTCACTTGGAAAGACCTTCGCTCCGGATCTGGAGAAGGGCAAGTGACGCTGTCGGAGAAGCATTCCGCCTGGCCGGCCAACGCTTCCTGCTGGTCTACGGGAGCACACATTCTGGCTCAGATTAACACCAAGCTTCGCATTTCTAAAGAATAATTCTTGCTGCTCTATATACCTAATGTCTCACTGGTTTTATTGAAGGAAGTCAGACAAGATGGAAATGCTTCGTTGGTGCAAGAACAAAGGTAAACTAGGGAATCTGGAAAATGTGGAGCACTGTCTTTTCAAAATGAGTATACCTTTCTCCCCAATCTTTTTTTTTTTTTAAGATTTTATTTATTTTTAGAGAGAGGAGAAGGGAGGGAGAAAGAGAGGGAGAGAAACAGCAATGTATGGTTGCCTCTCACATGGCCCTCACTGGGGACCTGGCCCGCAACCCAGGCATGTGCCCTGACTGGGAATCGAACCGGGACCCTCTGGTTCTCAGCCCACACTCAATCCACTGAGCTACACCAGCCAGGGCCCTTTCTCCCCAATCTTAATGGTTCTGCTAGTCACATTTTGGTTGAAAATCTAATCTTGCTCCAGGGCTAAAAGTACAAATTGATACTCTCTTGATAACATATAAGATACTTAAAGGCAAAAGTGTTTGATTATTTTTACTCTGAAGTGCAGAGAAGCTGTCATTGTAATCAAAATAAATTAGTATGACACCATATTTGAAGCTTTCAGAAAAGTAAAGGACTTGTTTATGAGTAATAGTTCTGCCGGTCCTCTCTCTTCGTCCCTCTCTAGCGTTTTGGCTAATGCTTTGTAGTTCTCTTGATTTAAACTCTAATCATTATCTACTTCGATTCACATATGAATCTCAAAATATTTTGCTGCAGTAAAACCCTTGATATTTAGGTCAAGTTTTAATAATCTGTCTTCTTTTGGAGTGACTAATTTTAAAGGGAAAAATGCTGAGTTATAGTCACACTTTCCATGCATGCATTATTCTGTGACACATTTTCTCTGAGCATGAAGAATTTATTCTCAGAGCAAAAATGTGGAGGAACAGAGGTGCCAGGGCCAAAGCATCTGCAGGTGGATTGTCTAGACGGGGAAGAGATTATCTTAAATTTATGCGTCGATCAAGAATAAAGGTAGATAAAACCTTCTTATATTGTCAGTGTAGGAAGGAAAAGACAAATGAACACTCACTGCTTTGTGGCTGTTTTTATACATCTTGCCAGAGAAAGATTTTCCTGGTCAAAGCATCTTTGCTAAATGTATCTCCAGAGGGACACGGCCGTTTAATCGAATCTTTGCAAGATTTTACCCTGGTGTTCCAAAAAGAAAAATAACTCAGTGTGATATTTTTATTTTCTTTTGAATAATTCCAGGAATAAGTTATAAAGATTTTGGTCAGCAAGGGTTCCAGACAGAATCTTGGAGATTAAGTTGCCAAATTAAGGTTCCAGAAAACTTTTTCTGTGGTGGTTTAACAATTACTGTGTCAAGTTGAAAAGTAGCATTATGGTTATTTCAGAGAATGAAATGTGGAATAAATACAGGTTTTCTTATGCTCAGCTTTTGTATTTTAAAGTGAGAGGATAATCTTTCATGGAAAAATTTAAAAAATATTGACTTAATTCCTGAGATGTGTGGTGAAGAGGTAGGATTTCTTTTCTGCAGCACACACACATCAACTTTAGTTCTATTTTTTTGCTATCTGTACACACACACACACACACACACACACACATACACACACACACGGTCTAGGTTTTTTTGGCCTCATCCTCCCCCCCAATTTTTGAGGCTAATAGAAAAATATTCATTCTTCTCTCAAAATTTCAATGTGAGAATATTGGCAAACTCACATGTTACCCAGAAATAAACTGATCAGTAGTATCTGTGTTCCTTTGGGATTTAGAAGAATAAAACAAAAAGTTCTTTGTGTGTATGTGTCTGTGTTGTGTTCATTTTTTTTCTAATTATTTTGCATAATTTATTAGTTGTGATTTTTTAAACTGAAACTCATTTCAAACATCAGTATCAAAAGTTGACTCACCTGTTAAGGTTTATGAGCCCTCAACAATTAAATTTTTTAATTTTAAGAGTTTTTGTAGTTTCTAAGAAAGGTCTTATTCTCTCTGTACAAATACGAAAGCAGCGTGAATGAAAATTGTTTCTCATGTTAAAAAGACTAATAAGCCCAACCGTAAGCTTCACAGAGGGACCTGCATAGAAAGATTAATTTTTTTAAAAAACGTATTTTCTGCCAGAGTCCTGCCAGGACTGCAATGAACACCCTTGCTCTCCCTGGTGAGTTACTTGGTGGTGACAGTGTCCTGACCTTAGCAGAAGAAGTGGGTCACTGTAATTACTTTTTCCTTATATCCTCCATTGGCTGTGACATCTGGCATACAGCTTTGGAATGTTAGGAGATCTGAGATATGAATGAACAAGATGAGCAGAATTTTACTTTGTAGATGAAATTAAACGTCCATGAGTCAGTCATAGTTTACTCAGTCACTTTTTTCCCAACTTAATTAGTAGTCTATTTCTAGATTTTTATAAACTTAGTGTGTAATAGTCAGGAAAATACTTGTAAATTACTTGCTGAAAAGACTTCACTTTAACCAAAATTATGCAAGACTTTTTCCTTGGATCAAGAGCTGGGGCCTCGAAGCAACATTATTTAGTCCGCCATTTTTTGATGGTGGACTTTCTAAACAAGTTGGAATTTGAAAAATAAAACAAGCCTTCCCATTTCATTAGTACTTAATTATTTATCTAAGGAATCCAGACCAACAGAACGTTACCTTTTGCTCTTCCATGCCGGAGCGTTTATTTCTGTTAGAACTTCAGTGCTTCCCGGACAGCTTCTGTGTGTGGGTACATCGAAAGGAAGTGCCTTTCCAAGGAAGCTGATGGGTGGAAGCAGGAGGCTACGAGTGATGAGAATTTTCCTTTGTCATTCACTTTATAGATAAATTTTTGACAATTTTCTTGTCATTTCTATCCACTCTCCTAGCTAAAATCAGCCTCATTTTCTTTCTTCCATCATTCTTTTTGGTTACAGGTATCAAGAATTTTAATGATTTATAAATAGCTTTCCAAACTAATGAAATAAATATGTCAAATACATATATATTTTTGCATTTTAAGTTTTAAGAGCTAGCCCCTGAGTTCATTTTCTTGCCAAGCTAAAGGCAGTTCCAGGAGGGGTTCTATTTCATTAGTGTTGAAATACAGATCTCTGGAATTTCATGCTCTGGTACCCTATTACTTGACCAGTACTGTTACCTCCAGGAAATTATGTTAAAAATTTTTTTTTAAAGATTTTATTTATTTATTTTTAGACATAGGGGAAGGGGGGGAGAAAGAGAGGGAGAGAAACAACAATATGTGGTTACCTCTCATGAGCCCCCTACTGGGGACCTGGCCTGCAACCCAGGCATGTACCCTGACTGGGAATCGAACCAGCAACCCTTTGGTTGGCAGGTTGGCGCTCAATCCACTGAGCCACACCAGCCAGGGCAAGAAATTATGTTTCTTAACTTTTCTTGGTGAAGTTAAATTTATATTTGTGGAGTTAAGCAGAAGATTTAAACCAAGAACTCTTATCTCCTCTTTCTCAATTTAGAAATAGCAAAACTAAGAACAGTCCAGTCCTTTTTTATTCTTGTCCTGTTTTATTGCTCTAAACAAGCTGATCCTCCCACCACTCTAGAAGAGGTTCCACTTTGGCCCCGGTATCAGTCCTTCTGTGCTTTCTCAGGCTGCGTCATATCTTGTGTGACTCCAACTCTGTTCCCCCTGGTAACAGACCAGGAGCGCTCAGTCAGAAAGTGATTAGCAGCACACACACATTATGCTCAGTGGTAGGACAGGGCAGTGTCAGAGAAGGGTACAGCCCAGCTCTGGTTCCCAGAGTTGACCCAGGCACACGAAACTTGGGTCATCTTGTCACAGGATTGACTTGAGGATTTACCCACTGCATCCTTTGTCAGGTGTGGCTTGGAGAAATGGGTGGAGCTAAGAACAGAGGTGGGTGGAGCTAAGAACAGAGGTGGGTGGGGCTGGTGAAACTCTAGACGTGGCAGTGGTTGGGCATCATCAGAGATGAGTCAGGAGAGGAAATTGTGACCAGCCTGTAGAATGAGCCCTGGAAGTGAGTGGCCCAATTTTGGAACCAAATGTAAACTGAATAAATAGAAAGGGTGAGTTATAATTTTTTTCAATTATATTTTGTATTCGTATATAAAAGGAATGGGAGGAAAATTTTAAACCGAAGAATGAACTCTTGGTTTGCCACGTGAGGACTGTACTGTATAAGGACATTTTAGATCTAGGCATAGTTTTGGGGGTCTGTGGCCTTCTGCCTCTCCTGCTTGCATGCTAATATTCTGGTTTTAGTACATTCAGGGAAAATAAATTAATTTTAGTATTATCCTAATCAAAGCACAGGAAGGTAGATCTGCTGTAATAACATAATATGTTATAATCCAAAGCTTAATATATTTGTATCCTGCTTTAGGCAACTCTAATATGTTAATAGGTAGTTACATAAAAAAATCAATTGGAGGATAGTTATTTGCTTTCCAAATTTTCATCATAAGGTTTCTATTTAAAAAATCCCAATTTCCTCTAGGATACTCAAAATCTGATTTGGTGTACTAATATTCCATCTGCACACACATTTATCCTGATTAATAACCAAGTGAGACTTATTAATTATAGGGATAAATATGCTCTTTGAGTTTAGACTTGAAAAATGGCGATGTAAGATGGAGCTGAGCGCTCTAGCTTTTCAGCAGATCGAGAGGCTAGTTTTATGAACTGAAAGTTGCCTGTAAGGCAGTGGGGTGATATAGAGGCCCCCGAACGGAAATGCGGTCTGAGCCTCGGTTAACAGCAGCCCAGGTCCAGGATGAGAGTGTCAGTGACACCACGCAGGCTGTACCTGGGTACTTCCTGCCCCACTTCACTGGGGACCTGACATGCTCAGTGGGTGCCTGGAGAGCCAGGTGAGGGGGCTGGGGAAGGGGCTGGGGCTCCATCCCAGTCCTGAAGGGTGAAGGCAGAGAGGATGCTAGGCTTGAAGAAGAGAAGGCAGTGATGGTTCCTTCAAAGAAGTGATGGGTTGTTGTGTAGAAGCTGAGCTGAATTTGTTATTGTCCCAGCTTTAGAATTCAAGGCAGGAATTACAGGGAGGCATTTTCCTCTTCCTCACAGTGTATCAGCGTGTGTGTGTGTTTATTTTTAGAGGATTCTTGCATAAGAAGTTTGGAGTCTTCCGTGGTTCCTTCCACTGACTGATGAGATTAATCCCATCTGGTAAACTGCTCAGCTGTGATTATTTGTTACTTACACATATGCATTACTTGTTATGTGTCTGGAACTGTTCCAAACAGTGTAAAAATATCAACTAATTTCACTTATTTTGATAATCTCACAACTTTTATAGTTTTTTAAAATAGATATAGATACTGAGGGCCAGAGATATTAACTTGCTTGCACAGAGTAACACAGCAAAGGCCAGGTCTCCACCCAGGCTGTCGGCCTCTTTACTTTAGGAATATGAGGTCTGTCCAGAAAGTAGCCAGCCATGTACTGTGAAAAATAGAGACATTTATTGAAGAAGATAGAAGACACAAGAAACATTGTACACAGGACAATGGCGCCTCAGTCTCCTTCAAAGTAGGCACCTTGGGGCCTCACACCGTTCTCCCAGCATCTCTTTTGCTGTTCAAAACGCTCTGCAAAATCCTTTGTCGGAATAGCCATCAGCTGCCCCATCATATTTTCCTGAATCTCATCGACTACATGAAATCTCTTCATTTTTAAAGGTGATTTTAGTTTTGGCAATAGTCAGAAGTCACTGGACAGCAAATCTGGGCTGGAGGGGGATGAGTCACCTGGGTGATTTGATGTTTCACCAAAAAACTGCATGAGACGTGATGCGTGAGCAGGAGCATCGTTGTGATGGAGCTGCCAACCATCAGTTCAGTTGCCCAGAGATGTGGCTTTTTTCCTCATATTGCATCTCTCAACCAACAAAGAACACTGAGGTAGTACTCCTTATTAATTGTTTGGCCTGGAGGGGCATGCTAGTGATGGACAACACTTTCCCAATCAAAAAGCACAGTTAACATGGTCTTGATCTTGCTGCAACTTTGCTGTGCCTTCGTCAGGCACAGAGAACCATGAGACTTCCATTGGGACGTCTGGGCCTTCCTTTCCAGATCACAGCGGTAGATCCACCATTCATCTCCGGTTGTGACCTTCTTGAGAAAATCTGGTTCATTGGTAGCGGTTTGAATCAAATCATTAGCAACTGCAGCATGATGTTCCTTCTGCTCTGGTAGCAGAAGCTGAGGGACGAATTTTGCCATGACACCTTTCATGCCAAGATCCTACACCAAAATCTCGGACATGATAGTTTTTGGAATCCCCAGATCAGCTTCTAGTTCTCTCACTATTAGTCACTAATCTTTGTTGATTGCAGCCTGTACATGTTCAATATTTTCAGGTGTGCTGCTTGTCACAGGCCCTTCAGAATGTGGATCACTTTCAATAGATTCTCGACCATATTTAAAGTATTTGTGCCACACTTTTATTTGTGCTGCCTTCATTGCATCATCCCTGAAAGCCTTCTGAATCACCCTAACAGTTTCTGTGGAGGGATGTTTAAGCTTAACACAAAATTTGACGCAGATATGTTGCTCCACTCACTCAGTCATGTTGAATGCAATGGCCACACAGAGTGCACACGTTCACTCAATGGCATCTACCGCCCCCACTGACTAGTACAGCGAAGTCATCATTGCTCACGCATGTGCATTCCAGTCCACTCTCCTTGGCTGCCAGGTTACATTGATGTCACTCAAACTGTTCTCATTACAGTAACAATGGCTGGACTTTTCCTGGACAGACCTTGTATGTGTCTTGAGGATTATATTACGCTTGAATTATGTATGTGATGGCTCCATTCTTGGCATATTATTGAACTATCACCTGCAAATGACTTTTATCTTTGTTATTATGATGATTTAAAATTTTTCTTATCTGGGAAGAGTTTTGATTTACCTCAATTCACATATTCATGTTTTGCTAAAAAACAACTATATTGCTTTGTGTCCCCTGTGACCTAAGTCACTATAAAATAGTAATTTGGATGACCTGAATACTTTATCAGTTCAGCCCCCTCCTATGGGTATATTATGGAGAATTTTAAAGGAAATAACATCTCTCACAATTGCTTCCTTCCTAATCCATGTGATTTCTTTATAATCACAGGGTCTTACAAGATTTCTCTGTGACTTGGAAGAACTTTTCTCCCCCCTAAATTTTAACTCCCTAACTCCATGTCAGGGGTAATCTCAGTACTGGAGAGTCCATGGCTTATTAAACACAGAATGGTGACTGCTGTTCCTTCAGTTCAAACTCAAAGGCCGCATCTGTTAGCAGACAGCTGTAACACACCCGTAACAGCCTTCCCAGTGTTTATGTTTAGTTCATGAAGCAGAAAATGGAATAGGTTCTGTAGCTTTCAAAACAGCTCCCCCCAAATGCTAGTTAATCCCCTAGCTTTCAAAGGCCAACAAAATTTATCTTCCTACTGGCAGCAAGAATATAGTTTCTTTTTTTTTCCAGTCTTATGTAGAAGGTATTTACTGACAGTATTATTTCGCCAAGATGACTATAATTTTTCATATGATATTAAACAAACTCTTGTTTCCAGAATTAGAACTAATTTTATAAAGAAAATTTTATCCATCACCTAGTCTAAGTTCCAGTTTTCTCTTTTTTTGTTGAACTGGTTGAATAATTTTAGATCTGAAGAAATATTATCTTAAGAACATAAACATATGTTCTTAAGAATTTAAAAATAGTTTAAATGTATTTATTCCAGTTTACAGTTTGGTTGCTTAACAATAACACAAAATGACAATTGGATGCACTGCTTCCTATCAGTATTCATCAGTGTTCGTCAATCCAGTTTCATTGTGTGTACAGAGGTACCTAGACTTCCACAGAGAGCAGGAAGTGGCTGAGGACTGACTGGGCAGACAGGCCTTCAGAAACCCACTGGGGACTGGAAAGACTGGCCAAGATAGTACAACTGAGACAGTGGGGAGGGACAGTGGGGAGGGACAGTGGGGAGGCAGTGGGAAGATGAATGCCTCATTCCCAGTGACAATGAAGAGAAATCTTGGGGAGTTTGTGTCAGAGAAATGAGTGGCCACAATGCCAGGTACACTGATCACCCAGAACGTGGCTTTTTGGAAGGCAAGAAATAAAAAGCCTGCAGCGTGAGCAGCTAGAAGTAGAATCCGCACCTGAGAACAAGAAGATGGATTGGACTAGGGAAGACCTGGCAGGAAGGACTCCCTGGTTATTTGCAAGATCCAACCTATGCTGGGGAAGGTGGCGGACTGAATACATAGGAGCACAAGTGCCAGGGACCTAGGGTTATCCTAGGAAAAGAAGAAATGAGGCACGGTGGCAATGAGTGAATATGAGTGCTGAAGACTGGTATCTCTCGGGGGGTGTAACTTGTATCTGTAAATGGGCGAGTCAAGAATGCTTTTGGCTGCATGAAATAGAAAAACCTGAATATGATGTCTTAATTGTAAAGGGGTTTATAGTTATACATGATGAAAAATCTGTGGGTGGGTTGTTGCCAGCTCTGGTTCAGGGGCTCAGCAGTGTTAGTATGATGTCTCTGATTCTTTTGAAATGTCCTTTATTGGCCAGAGAAGCCTCCTGCTGCCCAGCCACCATTTCAGCAGGAAGGAGAAGGAAGAAGCCTTTTCCTGCTACACTGTGTCATGTGGACACTCCAAGTAGGGAGCGGACCTGGGGAAGAGTCCAGAGTAGGGCCGCATCATTCAGCTAACGGTGTCAGCCCCAGCATGCATTGTTGCTAGACAATCTCGGTCATGCAACCTCTTGAGAAGAGCTTTTCATTCTCTTGTATTTCAGATACTCCAAGAAGTGCTGGGAAAGGACAAGGTGGGTGTGAATATGAATACGCTGTGATATTCCATGAAACTGCTTTCTGAGAGTTAATGAGATAATGAATGATGGTGCCTTGTAACAATGATTATGAGAATGCCAACTATAGCTAGCACATACAGCTTCCTCTGTGTGAAGCTCTGATTTAAATGCTGCATATAATTTACTTTGTACAATCTCATCAACAACATTACGAGGGAGAAACTAGTAGTAGCATTCCCATTTTGCACACTGGGGAGCCGAGAACGTCAGCTGATACAATGATGCATCCGTAGTCGTCTAGCAAGCTGATAGGGAACCAGGGTCAGACCTGCAGTCTGGCCCCAGGGCTCATTTGCTTCACCACTGCTCCCCCTGCTTTTTAAATTTATGCATATATTTTTAAGTATTAAACTTGCCCCTTTAATATTATTCTGTTTTATCACATTATTATTTTTCCTAGTGACTACTTTATCCTAGGGTCCTGAAAAGACTAAAATGAATGTAAATATGGGCACATGCCCCATCTCCAAAAAGTGTTGTCCCCGCCAGGAAAATGATTTCTGCACAGGAAAATGAGAGACGGCGTCCAAACACGGGGTGGTGGGCAGGCCGAGGCCACCGGAATCCAGTTTCACCCATTTTGAAACATCTGGCCCAGATAGGAGCCGTTAGGGAAATCAGTTTGCAGGGTTCAGGTTGGAAGCATGACATATTTAAAAGGCAGGCGGTTGAATGATTCTCACTGCTATATAATCTTGGAAACAAAACCTGCCTGAGCCAAAGAGAATTTCTTCCTGCTGGTGGTTTTCTTTTTTCCTGTGTTAATGATTTTGAACATCTAGAGTAAATAATTTATTTTTTTAGTGAGTTAAAATTTCACAAAATTCAAATCAACCAGCTTCTCACCGATCAAAATTGAATAAAAATCTGTGTGAGTGTGTGTGTGCACATGTAAGATAAAGCAAATAACTAAACGGGTCAGTTGCAAATGAAAGAAAACTGCTTCATATTTTAAACTAAGGTATTAAGAATAAAGAAATAACAAACACGTATGTTTGCCTGAACATCATGAGTTGTCAGTGGAGAGAAAGCGAAGTTTGCTGGAAAGTGAAGTTAGCTAGGAACGGGAAGCAGCAGGCTCCTGTCCTCAACCGGCCTGTAATTCTACGGCACTTTTAATCCTCTTTTCCTCTTATTACCGTGTCTTGGTAACTCAGTGGCATTTGTCATGTGGTGTGGTATGAATTAGTGGCTTCATGGGGACATATCCATGTCATATCCAGAGTTTTCTTGGCCATTTGTTATCAGAAAATAGAATCTTGGCTGGCAAGGATTTAACTCAGAGACCATTCTCTCCAACATCCCTCTGCAGAGATGATGCATGAAATGTTGGAATCAGCATCTAAGTAGCTGTGTTGATGAGGCTTCTATGGCATTTAATATAGTTTGGTTCATGCAGAATCTAAGCTGTTTATACTTTGCATATTACATCTTGAAAGCTGCAAGAAATCTTTCAAGCCTAGATGTTCTCCATTTGCCTTTAGGCTAAAGCCCAAAGTCCTTTGGATCCTTAAACTTAGCAAGAGGTCATTACTCTGTGGAAGAAACATCACCACTTCTTCCTCTTTCTCTGCAGAACTACCTCAGCTTCGTCCACATACCCTGATACCAGTTACCTCTTCCTTCTCCTTACATGCTTCCCCCCACATGGAATATTAACCTTCATCTTTCACTTGATGAATTCCTTTGCTAACTCTAGGGCTCAGCTCAGGCATCACCATCTCCAGAAAGGCCTCCTTGATTGCTTTGGGTTGATTTAGGCAGATTCCTTCCTTGGGTTCCAATAATGTTCTCTGTATATGTACTCTATATATACAAGCTGCGTGCTCACATTTTATTAAAATGATCTGTTTGTGTCTTCTTCCTCTAAGACTAGAAATAGTCTATCAGTAGGGACATGTCTTAGTCGTTTTTGAATTTCTGGGGCCCACTACAGGACATGTTGTTAATTCTCAATAATATTTATGGACTTTATGAAGGATAGGAAAGTATCCCTGAATTTTCCTACTGCAATGTATGAGGTTATCCCATGCAAAAGTGGAATGTAATGAGCTTTGGAACTGGTAGAAACCCCATATGCAGGAGCTTTATATGATTTTATTTGAACATCATAGGCCTGGATTTGGCTGCCAATGCATTCTGGTCAACAGCAGCTGTCAGTAGCTACAGATTTCATTTGATTAGTTTTACTGAGTGACAATGATATGAAATGTTTTTACTTACTTCATAGTTGATATCTAATATTGCATTGTCTTGCTCTTATTCTTGATATTTATTTTCTCTAGGTGTTTAATACAGACCAGTATCTGTTTATACAGTATGTTATTTGCGACCCTTAGCATTGGGTTCAGCATGGGAAGTTGTAACACCAGCAAAGCATAAATGTAAAATTTTGCCTAGTTTCGAGGCTCAGATTTGTAGGTTTTATGTATTATATAGTTTGCCATCAGAGATCTGAGTCAAAACCAAACACCAAATATTTGTCGAATTTATTATGTGTAAAGCCCCATTGCCGATACGAAAGCGTGTAAATGATGGGAGACAAGGCAGAAGTACTTGGGACGTGAGGGTAAAACAATGGTTACATAATAAAACAAGGACATTGGATGAATGTTCTTGTTTTGAATGGATATATAGCTCTCTATATATCCATATGTATCGTAGGGCTAGACAAGTGCTGAACAGGGAGAGGCAGGTGGGAACCCTCGGCCTGCGGAGATCTGCAAAGGTTTGGGCGCGGGGAGGCTCAGCTGGGACTTTGGGAAGTGAGAATGCTGCTTTTAGGCAGAAAGGCGGGGGGAGGGCTTTGCAGACGGTGGGCAGGGAGCTGGAAGGGCAAAGGCCTGGCAGCTGAAGGGGTCCAATTTGGTGGGAGCAGAGTGCTCATGGAGTGGCTAAGGCCACACGGGGAGGCAGCCTCGGAAAAAGTTATTCTGACGGCACGACTGACAAAAGCAGTTTACTGGGTAGTGCTTCTCAAACTTGCACGTAGCTGCAGGCTCTCCTGAGGGTCTAGTTAAATTGCAGTTTCTGATTCAGTTGGTCTGGGGGGTGGGGCCGTAGATTCCGCATTTCTAACACTCTGTACCACGGACTGTACCTCGAATATCAAGGGATTGAAAAATTAGGGGAAAAACTATGCAGATTTAATTGGAAACATTTTTAATGACATAATTATTATATAACTGACTATTTCGGGGTTTTACATAGCACTTTGGGGGTGTGAAAGAGTTATAATTTCCAAAGGTGCATAATATTCAGCCTCACAGACAAAGTCTGTGTTTAGTGGGTAATGATGCAGTTCCATGGAGAATAGAAAATTGGGTTGTTTTTTATAAAATGTCATTATAAAATATATTTTACTGAATGTTAGGGAAATTTAAAAACCTGGAGGAATTACTTGTTTAGATCCAACTGGGTTATCTTCTTTGTATTTGTCTATTCAAATAGTCATTATTATTTATTATTATTATTATTATTGTTTTAGAGAGAGGAAGGGAGGAGGGGGAGAAAGAGAGAAACTTCAATTTATTGTTCCACTTATTTATCACTGGTTGATTCTTGTATGTGCTCTGACTGGGGATGGAACTTGTTACCTTGGTGTATCCAAATGATGCTCTAACCAACTGAACTACCTGGCCAGGGCTGAGCAATTATTTTTAACACGTGGAAAGGCACTCAGTCCTGTGCATTTTGGGGGTTAAATCATAACCCTGGTTGATAGTAAGAACTACCTGCAGAACTTACAAAAATATTGCTCTGCCCCCAACCAACAAAATCAGAATCATGGGGTGGGTGCCTGGGGGTTATTCATTTTTAAAGACTTCTGGAGGATTCAAATGTGCATCTAGGATTGAGGTCTACTGGGTTAACGGATCAGATCATCCAACCCTGAATTTCAATGTCAGAACTGGACATTTGGGCTAACATATTATGAGCCTGGCAGGATTGAAATCAGAGTTGGTGCTGAGATTCCATCTGCAGTGCAAAAGGCAGAATGCTGGGGCCCTACCTCCTTGTGGTTCTGGTTCACCAGGGAAGCTGCAAACAGATGGGGGCGGTGTCAAAAGTGTGCTGGAGATTGGGGCCACTGGTAACTAGGGAAGTAGGCAAAGTAACCAGAGACGTGGAGTGGGTGCAGTTGCTAGGGGGAGGTGAAAGCATCCTGGCAGATGGCGCCTGACATCTCCACGGCATGAAGCTGTTTTTAACAGGCCAAGCTTGTTCTCGTAACACAGTCTTCCAACTGCAGTTCAGAACACAGAGCCCTTTGATGGGGATAGGTAACAGAAAGATGGGGTCGGCATATGGAGAGCAAAGACACGCTTCTAGGGGATTCTTAAAGGTAGGAAAGGATGGTACAACAGAGGAGGAGACACCTAATACAAACTTTGCATGCTTTCTAAGCTCCCGTAGTGGCGCTGTGGTGAAGTCTACACACTCAGTGCCCAAGGCTGTGACCGTATATGGTCATTCATAAAACACAGATCCTGGTTTCCAGAGTCTCGCCTTGTGTTCATGTGAAATAGGAGCTGATGGGCCCTCCTGGCCAGGTGGCTTAGTTGGTTGGAACATTGTTTTGTACACCAAAGGTTGCTGGTTTGAGTCTAGTCAAGGCACACGCCTAGGTTGTGGGTTCAATCCCCGGTCAAGGCACATATGTGAGGCGATGAATTGATATTTCTCTCTCACATCGATGTTTCTCTTTCTCTCTTTCTTCCTCTTCCTCTCTCTCTAAAATCAATAAAAACATATCCTTGGGCGAGGACTAAAATTTTATTTTTATATATGTGAGCTGATGGTGTAATGGCTTTGCCCAAGATATTTATTAGGTTTTAATGAGTTTGCTATTGGAATATACCAAGTGGAGGAATTTTGGCACAGAACAAGTCTTTCAAAACAAAGTGAAACTAGATAGCTTATCTTAGTTCTTTCCTTTTGAGATATCACTCCCCATTCCTGTGACATGTTATTTCATATAAGAGGCAGGCTCTTATTTTTGTAGGATTTATTCTGGCAAATGTTTAAAAATATCCACATCTACCAGCACAAACACCCTTGACATGAACTTGAGGACCCAGCTCCCGTTTCTAACTGCATCTGCATGGGCAGTGATGATGATGATGATGATGATGATAATGATGATGATGATGATGATGATGACGACGACTTGGGTGCTGTTGAAAGGAGGGGTACAGTTGCTGTGGGGCAGATTTCACATGTTGCTTCTCCTCTGGGGTCCCAAGTATAACAAACAGGCAAGAAGATAAAGAAAAGCACTTTCCAAGCATGGAGGAGTTAGGCAAACAAATGATTATCTGCTCTCAGTTTGAGACTGAAATAGGCACAAGCCTTTATTCTTAGCAAAAGCCTTTGGCTTGTAAAACATGTTTTTTAGAGATTCATCTGAGCCCTCCTAACATGGGACCCTAGATGTGACATCTTTTAGGGCAGGAGAAAATATCTGAGACTTTGGTTTGTTGGAATAAGTGTGGACAGGTGCTGAGCTGCAGCAGCCCACCTACCTTTGCCCTTGGATGTGTAGGGGCTGCCTGAAGGCTGGGCAGGACCCTAAGACAGGCTTGCTAGGGGTGGGGTGAGGGCTGGGAATGAGCAGTTAGGCTTCGGTAAGGGAGGCCAGTTTTGATGAAAAATTTTAAGGATGGGAAGAAAAATGGGTGAGGATTTGTCAAACCATCAGCAACTGAATTTGCTATTTAATTTATGGCCAACTGTAAACTTGGTAATTCCCTGGTTATGAGGGCTTGGCTATTTTCTTTTTTATTTTTATAAATCCTCCTACAGCTGAGAAGAACAAAGCCACTTAAAATAGTTATGTAGCAAGAAAGGTTTGGGTCAACTGCTCTTCTTTTTTTTTCTTTTTTAGAAATCTGTGCTTCTGCCATGCAGGCCCGGACAAACCCACACTGCAGAGGACATCCGTTGTCACAACTGTCCCTTCTACTTTTATTGAAGCTAGATTTTCCTTATGATAGTCTGTTACCTGGGATAAGGTGTGACTAATGAGAGTTGAAAGTGTTCTCTCTCCAGGGACTACTTTTCACAGGAATCCTAGTCTTGGGGCACAGGTGAATTCCAAATCCAAGGAGGGGCTTTCACTATGCCGGCTCCCCATTCCTGTGACTCGGGAAACTCCTCCAAGGGCAGGTGGGAGGTAGTGAGGCCAACTCCTGCTATTTGTTTCAATGCCAGAGCCTTTGTGGGTTCTGGTGATGCCCTCTTTGCCCTTTTTGTGCCAGTGGAGATCTCCCTTTCTCTTTCCTTCTTACCCTCCTGCCTAAAGCGAGGCCATGAAGTCCTGAGACCCCTTGAAGAAAGTCAATTCGAGGTTTCAAGGAGTGTGTACATCCCTGAAACCACAGCAAACATTTCAGTTTCTTTTTCAAAGATTCATTAGTCCACACCTCCCCCGACTCCCCACCAATACCACCGATGCTCCGCGATGGCATTTCAGGAAGCAGGTGGCAGGTGGAAGAAATTATTGAGGTCTCCGGGGTCTTCTTGGTGCACAGATCACACGGGTCAGTGGTCAGGTCCCGCCAGGACCTGCTAAGGCCCAGTCATCCATTCGTGTCCCTCCACAGTTGTTCTGTGTCAACTGCAGACTCAGCATTCACACTGAGTCTCTTTTTTCTTTTTTAAAGATTTTATTTATTTATTTTCAGAGAGAGGAGAAGGGAGGGAGAAAGAGCAATGTATGGTTGCCTCTCACATGGCCCTCACTGGGGACCTGGCCTGCAACCCAGGCATGTGCCCCAACTGGGAATCGAACCGGGACCCTCTGGTTCCCAGCCCGCACTCAATCCACTGAGCTATACCAGCCGGGCTCACACTGAGTCTCTTAATTGAGCCTCGCAGTAGCCCTGGGAATCCTCGGGTTGATGTCTGGAGGATTCAGCACTCTTCCAGTTGCAAGTTAGTTCAAACAGAAGAGAATATTTATTGGCTCTCCTAAATGGGATTTTTAGGGGGATGAAGTGGACTTCAGAGATGATTCCGCTAACGTCATCAGGAATTGCTTTCCTTCTTGAAGACAAAGATGGCTACCGGGACTGCAGGCTTTTAGTTTGCCCATTTAGTAGCCACATTGCAGAGACTCTCCTCTGTCCCTCCTCCCCTTCTTCTCCTCTGACAGCTCTAGTGTATGTGCCAGAGAACACTTTTATCAGGACTGTGTCACCCATGCTCCCTTCACTGTGGCCAGGGGAATGGTCAGGCTTGGGAGACATGCCCACTTCTGGAGCTGGGGGGAGAGGGTCAAGCTCCCTTAAAACATATGAACTGAGAATAGGAATGAGATTGTGACCTGAAAGGAAACTAGTGCTGTCATCAAAAGGAAAGGAAGGGATGCTGGGCAGACAAAAGCAACGGGTATGTACCATAAAATCCTTCCAATGCAGGGACGTTCACCATTTTCGAGATGGACAGTACCCTTGAACATTTCATAATCAAGAAGGGATTTATGATTCCCTGAAATGGTATGAGAACAAGAAGTCTAGCTCATGCGGAAGATGTTTCTTGTTGCAGGGAGAGGATCATGCCTTTTACCAGCTTTTCAGTTACGAACCACTGATCGAGTCTCTTCATTTTTTTGGATGAGGAAACTGAGAACTTGGAAATTCTAGGTGACTTGCCCTACAGGACACTCTGTCCACACTTGTCAACAACCTTGGGGTTTTCTAGCAGGACACCAGCTTCTGGATGTGTGTTAAAACTAGGCTGCCCTGATCATATACATTTGGCAAACACTTTGCAGAGTTTCACTTCTAGAGAGTCACAGGCATTTAGGCATATTCGAAGCTCTGAGAAATCTTATCCTAAAGAAATATGTTTAATTCTACATAACCCCAAAATTTATTTGAATACCCCCCCCCATGAGTCACCTGTAACACACTTCGGGAAACTGTGCTGTGGCACTTGCCTCTCCTTTAGGCTGCCTGGTGCCCCCTGGGTCCTGTTGGGTATCCAGGACACCTAGTTTCCACTGCTGTGTGCTCCCTATTTATCTGGTTCAGTATCTGAGATTCCAGGACAAAGTCACTTTCTAATTTACGGAAGCTCCTCCCTACTGCACTCCTGAGTTCCATTACACCACATTTGCTACGGCAAAGCAGTGAATGAGTGCTTCTGGCTCAACCCTGGAGGGAAGGGATGGCCACAGTTCAGCGCCAGGCCCTCAGCAGGCCTTGGTGAGTGCCATGTGCCTGGGACGTGGGCAGTGTCTGTAGGGTTGTTCTGTACAAACGTGTGTGGTAGGAGAATCTGCTTCTGCTCTCTCTCCCTTTTGGCCCACCACCCACTTCCTCCCAGATCCTCCCCTTCAGCATCTCCCCACTGGGACTTTGGCTCCAGTTCTGTGGACCTTTCTCCTCTCCCATTACTTACATGTTTTCTCAATCAATAATAATAATAATAAATAATAATAATAATAATAAATAGTCAATATTTACTGGGAACTTACTATATGCCAGGAACTATCCTAAGCATTTTAGATGTATCCATCATTAACTCTTCATAACAACATGATGTGCTGGGTACTATTCTGTCCCCTCTTTATAGAGGCAGATTCATATGACATTTTAAATCCAGGGGCTTGCACGGCTCTGAGGATATAGCAGGGAACAAAATAAATATTTTCCTATGGTTGGATTTATTCCCTTTGGACCGCTGGTTAAGCTGACCACCAGGTACCGTATCCCAGTGAAAATGCTGGTGGGCACGAAGGCCGCAGTGTATTCCTCCCCAAGAGGCGTTCTGCTTGTATGGGATGCTGCGGGAGGAAAGGGTGGCTGTAACATGACAGTGATCACGATGAGAATTTTGGCCTGGAGCGGGAGGATGGGGAGATGACTGTGGGTTAGGGAATCTTCTCTGTCCCTTTAAAGTGGACTAGCCATGTGACCGCCGAAGGTGGGGCTGCCTCTTACAGGCCATCCGCCTCTTCCTTTTTCCTAGTGGGGATTTCTGGAGTGGGAGGGTCAAGTGTACATACAGTGGGGACAGAGAGAGACAATGCTTATGGATCCATTTTTAGCGACCCTTTTGGCTTATACCAAAACTTAGGAATTCTTCTCAATTCCCTAGTTTTTCTTGGCTGGGACCCACTCGAATAAACAAGGATGTGTCGGCTCACACATGAGTGTGCTGTCTACGCTCCTTCCTTTATGGTCTTTTTGTTCCACAGAGGAGCCCTGTGCCCTGATATGACCCCCTCCACCCCCCCGCTTGGCAATTCATACAAAGGAGTTGGTGGCTGAGTGTGGTTCTCACATGTCAAATGAGGATTTGGGCTCTGGCATAGGAATGTGAGGGCTTTCCTTCAGATTTACTAAACGTCCTTATCATCTCTGCCACTTTTTAAATACAAATTTCTCCTTTTGGCAGAGTATAGAGATTTTAATGCACCTGCTATGTGGTTATGAGGCTTTAGGTTAAGAAATCAGAATACGAGGGGAGGGAAAGGGAAAGGTCTCTGGGGAGTGCTGGACTGGCAATGTGAGGAGGGACTGGGATGGGGTGGGGGCGGGTAGAGACCAGGAGAGGCCAGTGTCCAGAATGGGAAGGTAGAGGAGAGTGAGGAGGTTTCGAAGTTACGGGCTTCCTATGCTTTACCTCCCTGAGTATATTATATACTCGTATACCCTACTTTCCAGAGACCGTGGTAAAGCAGAAATTGTACTCTAAACAGCTGACTGATGGAGGACGGGTGCCAGGCTGCTACCTCTAGGCGGAAAACTGAAGAGGGAATTTTTGTTGAATTTTGTCTTCCCCAAAAGCTATGTTGAAATCCTAATCCCATAGGACCTCAAACATGACCTTCCTTAGAAGTAGACACCTCAGAAAGTTAAGTTGAAATGAGGCCATTTTAGCGTGGGCCCTGATCTAATGGGATGGATGTCCTCATACGAAGCGGGAGTTTGGAGGCGGAGACGGCCGTGCACAGAGGGAAGCCTGCGAGAGGAAGCTCAGGAATGAAGTGGCGTGCAGGTGGAGGCAGAAGCCAGAGCGGCACTGCCTCTCATCGAAGAACGTCGGGGGCTGCCAGAGATGGAGAAAAGGCCAGGAGGGATCCTTCCTCTATGGGTTTCGGAAGAAGTGTGGCCAAGCCAATGCCTTGGATTCGGATTTCTTGCCTCCAGAGCTGTAAAAGAATAAGTTCTTATTGTTATAAGTCACCGAGTCTGTGGCACTTGGTTATGGCAGCCCCAGGACATGAACATCAGGGGAGAAGGGAACTGGCATTTGCGAAGGCTGCCTATGTGCCTGGCAGTGGGTAAGGGCGTCCATATTCAGTACCGCTTTTTACCCTCCGGTGGGATAGGCATTGTTATGGTACTGGGGTTAAGGAATTGCTCACGGACATATAATTAGTAGGCAGCAGAGCCTGGGGGTTCAGACCGGAGCCAGCCCCCCTCTCCCCAGGGCAGCTGTAATGGAATTGGTGGGCAACCTGGGACATTTTCAGTTTGGGGTTACCATGGGAATTTGGCCTGAGACTTTACTTCTTAGTAATTTACAATGCTCACTAGCCTCTCCCATGCTTATCTGAAATTGTCATTCTCTGCTCTGTTACACTGAATTGAAAAATCTCTATTTGACCTCATTACAATTTTCCACATCTATTCCCACCCATCTCTCTGGGTTTAGTGTCTCCTGCAACAGTTCTTAGCCTTGGGCAGGACACGTGTATTTCAAGAAATGTCTAGAAAAAGAAAATTTTGATGTGAGAGACACGATGATGAACTATTATCATCATGGGCCTGATAGCTTTGTTTTTCTTTGTACTAACATTTAAACTTCTAGGGGTCGCATTCAATTGTAGGAAAGTCTAACCCAGAGTGGAAGAATGTAAGACCACCAGCCTCATTATCTTCATAAAAAATAATTGACTTATTGCATTGAGACTGGTTCTTTTCTGGAAATGGTTTGGGGCAAGTTAAACAGGCATGCCCCTCATTTGCGTATCGATTTCAATTAATGAATAGCCTTTACATTTCACAAATAGTTTCAAGTAGACTAAAGAAAGTAAATAGACAATAAAGTAATGACATCTGAATTTTCATAGTAATAGAAATAAGGGGTAACATATTTGAGTAGAGGTCAGGGTGGAAGAAAATACAAAATGCTCGCAGGCTAAGTAGGTCTCATCGAAGAAACCACAGTCATCTGAAGAGTGGAAGGTTTAATATAAAGAATTATTAAAGATAACAGGGGATTAAAGCAATAAGGGGTTGGCCTAGAAGAAGCAGAGAGAACCCTAGAATGTCAGGAGGGCTGAGCAGGAGTGCGGGGGGGTGGGGGGGGAAGGACCCCGTGGAGATGAGAGCCAGGCCCCCCCCCCGCCCTCTGCAGGGTGCCGCTGCAGCTGCCCCGCGGAGCAGAGCAATCGCTGCCATGCTGTGCTGTGAGAATTACCCAGAAGTGGTTTGGGAGAATTAACTGTAAATGTTTCACAATAAACTCTTGCTGCAGAGACCAGGACTCAGTTCGCATATGGAAGAGTAGCTTGGTCCCGCGCTGGTCGTGCAGAGCACTGCCTCTGGGCCAGCCTGCCTGGGGTTGGTTTGGGGTTTGTCCCTTGCTTGTTGTGTGGCCCTGGCTGACTTACACAGGCTTCCCATCTGCGAAATGGGAATAATCGCATTTACTAGATACAGTTGCTGTAAGGACTATACCTAACCTCTACTCAGCACTATTCCGATTAAATATCAGGCCAGTGTCCCCAGATTAATGAGAGCTGCTGAGGTTCGCTCTGCTTCTGCTGGCATGCTTGCTGGGGGGAATCGACTGCTGACTTCTTCCTTCCTGGCTCCCCTAAGAAAGATGTCCTACTTAAGAAAATGCACAAGTGTCAGCATGGGAGCAGGGCCATGCTAATAAGCAAGGGCATCCGCAGTCACTTGGATAGGTAGAAACTTTGTGGGGTAAATTTAAAGTCACGTATCTTTATTGACTTGCCTATAATGTGCAAAGCCTTATGTGAGATGCAATGGGAATTAAGAAGTCTAACAAAGAACTTCTGCCATCAGGGACTTTAGTGGTTAATTGGGGAGATGAAACATATTTATGCATAAATAAATAAATACATTACAAAAGACACAAGAGTTTCAGGCAATGATAGAAGTGATGTCACATGGTACACCATCACTTAATAAATGGATTATGAAGATAGTGGCTACCATTGGAATTTGAAAAAGAGAAAAAAACTTCCTGTTGGTTATGAAAGGTGATAATGTGGGAGCAGAGATAAGTGTTTAAGGGTGAGGATTTGGGTAGGCCGAGTGGGTGGCGACTGTCCAGCAGGAATGTGATATGAGCCCCGATGTCCAATGTGGAAGCATGCGCCAGGTCTCGGGACGGGGAACGGATGCCAACCAGTGCGGATGCAGTAATACAGAGCGTTTTGGAAATGAAGTGGAGAAATGCTAAAAAGGCAGGTTGGGTCCCATTATGAAAAACGGAATGGTGCAGTTTGCTTTTTTTTCCTGAAGGCAGTGGGCTATTTTTGGTACTACTGGGGGTTTCGAGTCTACATAATTAGCCTTTCTTATTCTCTTAGCAAAAGATAGAATCTAATTTTCTAGGGAGAAAAGCTGTATTTGAAGCATTGCTCTAGAGCAGCAGCCGTAGCTGCGCAGTTTGGTGACAGCAGCACCCCCAAGGGGCATGTTCCACTCCTTTTGGCTGCCAGTACTTGTAAGTAGAACCTATGAAGGTTGTGCCCATTATTGGAGAATTCCTCAACAATGAGACCTGCCAGTTACTTACCCAGCATCCCCACAGCCGGGACACAGGCAGGTGACTCAGGACCCACCAACCAGACTTTGAACTGGAAGCCAGTGAAGCCAAGGATGGTGGGAGGTCCGTTTGGGCCAGCCTCGTGGTAAGAGCGCCCAGCTTCTGGAGACCAGGGGAGAGAGGGTGCGGGGTGCCTGGAGTGCCCACGTTGGTTGGTTGTGTGGGCCCAGCTCTCTGTAACCACTGGGCAGATTTAATATGATTTGGGGAATTTTCTTGAGTGCTCAACCCCCAGCCTGCTGATGGCTCCTCTAAAGGTCATGTGCACTCACTCGTTTCCTTTAATACTATATGTTTTTTTCTGCCTAACCTATATTTAGAATTGGGTTTGGATTAGCTGAAAGTAAACTAGCATAGCCAGCTGCTCGGGGGTCAGAGGGGAACAGGAACTCCAAGTAGCTCATCATCACTGCAGGGAACAGCACACTTTTTGCATCCTTTATTTGAACCCCTGTGCTCTCTTGTCCTTCTTCCTCCGACCTTCGGAACAGTTTATAGATCTGGGTGTTTATAGGCCTTTTGATACCTTGGGTCAGCTCTTGTGGCATGCTGCCTCTGTAGCATGAGTGATTAGTGTTTCCACATTAATGTGTCATATTATCCGACATGCCTGACACACTGCCTTGAACGCATCGTCTGTGGATCCCAAGCTCTGCACCGGGAACTATAGCGTGAGCCGGCAGCTGTGCAGGAAGAAAGATGGAAATGGAGAGAACGACAAAGTGTCTTCCGTCGTTTAGTGCCTGAAGCAGAGTGGGAGGTGAGAAAGGTCTCGTGATTCAGGCTCAGGAGCACGAGCAAAAGGAGAAGAGAGGGAGTTTGGTACCAAAGGCCGGCCGCGGTGTGCCCCCTGCCCTGCTCCTCCTTGGGTCCTCTGTGTGGTTGACACCGAGCACGTGCCCTAGTGAGGGACCAGCCCGCCATGCCACGCCCCGCTCCGCCAGAGTCTCAGCTTCTCGCTTGGGTTTTCTTTATCACGCCACTGATCCGGCAGAAGTCTTTGAGGGACAGAAATGCCACCTTGCTAATTTTACCCAAACAAGCCTACTTTTATTTTTAAACAGAGAAATTTCAGTCGGGGGGCCAAAGGTCGAGGCTGTCATTTGGGGTCTAAGAATCTCCTGAGACCTGGGCTTTGCGGCCTTTTGTGGGGACAGCTGGCTGGGAATGGCTGCTCTGAGAGGAAGCTCCTGAGTGGAGTCTGAGAAGGTGCCCTGAGCAGACCTCGAGAAGAAGGCAATTAGAGAAAGCCCTCCACCCAGCCCGCCAGCCAATTGCCTGGGCTGGGAGAGGTCGGCGGTCGCACTGACCTCATTCAGGATCCGGAGGCTGAGAGGTGGACTTGAGGCATAGGAACACGTGGTGGCATGGAACACTATCCCTGCTGAGTTTTTCCCCTATCAGATATGTTGTAAATAATAAAATTTTATTGTGGTAAAGTATGCATAAGATGCAATTCACCATTTTAACCATTTTTAGGTGCACAATTCAGTGGAACTAAGTACATTTGTATTATTGCTCAGCCATCACCACCATCCGTCACCAGAAATGGAACTGCATCCATTCAACCTATTTTTCCATTTGCCCCTCCTCCTGGTCTCCAATCATCACTATTCTTTCTGCCTCCTTCTCTAAGGAGTGACTTCTCTAAGTACCTCACGTAAGCGGGATTATACAGCATTTGTCCGTTTTATGGCTAGTTTCTTTCACTTAGCATAGTGTCCTCAGGGTTCATCCGTGCTGTAGGGTGTGTCAGAATTTCTTTCCTTTTTAGGGCCCAAAATATTCCATTTTATGTATATACTACATTTGCTTATCCATTCTTCTTTTATCCATAAACATTTTCATTATTTTCATTTCTTTTGCTATTATAAATGGTGCCGCTATAAACGCGAGAGTGTAAATATCCGTTTTAGTCCCTGTTTCAATACTTTTGGGGTGTATACTGAGAAGTGGAACTGCTGAATCATGTGGTAATTTTACATTTAATTTTTTGAGTAACCACCAGTGGCCCTAAATAATATTTTTCATAAACCTTCTTATTGAGGAAAATCTAAAACACCACAAAATAGAAGGAGTAGCCTGAGTTCTTGTGTGCACAGCCCTTGGTTTCAGTCGTTGTTTAGACTAGGTGTGGCTTGCAGCGTGAGGCAGTTTGTTAGTTCAGCAAACATTTATTGAGCAGTGGTGTACGAAGTGATGAGTCAGACAGGACGCTGGCAGCTGAGGGAGCCCTGGGTGGTGGTGAGGAAACTCTGCGCGGCCCCCGCTCTGGGGGGTGGCCGAATGACAGCCCCTGCTGCTGCCCCTCTGGGTCTGCCATTGCCTTTGTGCTGAGCTCACACTTTTGGGGGGCTCTTCCCAGCCTTGTGGGGGTACTGCAGCTGACTGTGAGGTGCAAGACTCCTCCTGCAGTGACTTTGACTTCTAGGATGTCCCATCACCCTGGCTGGGGTTTTCTTAGAACTTCTCTGTGATCTGAGGTCTTTCTACCCGAGGTTCCTTCCTTCTCCCCCCTCTTTCACAGGAGTCAGACCTGCCTCTCTCTCCGAAATCTCTTCTTGCCTTCCCTAGCTCCCTCCCCTTTCTCTTTCACTGGTCTTTCCCCAGTCAATCTCTTACACACCCAATCCTGCCTGCTTCTTGGAGGACCCAGGCCAACACAGCTGGGTCTGAAGATGTAAATAATACAGCTGTGAGCCTTTCACTGCAAATATCCTGGGAAGCCCAACCCCATCAGATTTCTGCAAATTCTTAAAGGTTTATGTTCCCATTCTGGCTTCAAGCTGTGAGCCCCTAAACCCCTGCATTCGGTTCTTTCTCATTTTCATTGCTCCTCTCTTCTTTCAACATCATCTCGACTCCTGCATGGAACTTAGCTCCTTTTCCTTGATGTTGTCACAAACCATTTCATCCCCAAACTCACCAAAAGCACTTTGAGTGTGTATCAGGCATTATCTATATTTTGCGTACTTTTCACTTTTCAGAAATGCACACAGTTTGAATTTCAAGATGACTCATTTCTGCCTGAAATTTCCTTCAGCCCCAGCCCCCTGGTATGTCTCATGGGCCACATTTTTCTGCAAAAGCAGAAATCTTTTAAAATTTTGTTTGACTGCCTTTCCCCATTCATTCAACTAACTTCTCACTGCTCACTGCAATCCCAAAATGTGTAGGTACCTCTCTTGCGGATGAGTTCTCTTTTTCTTTCTTTTTCTCCTTATAGGCAGAGTCTTTGGAATTCATCTCTCCTGTCAAAATTTATCTATCAAGGTATTTCCTAAAGAAAGACAATTTCTACCTGAGTGGGCTTCTGATATCAACTATTAAAATACCGTATTTTTCAGACTATAGGATGCACTCTCCCCCCTCAAATTTGGGAGGAAAATGGGGGTGCATCTTATAGTCTGAACGTAGCTTACCTGGCTCGCTATGTGTGTGTGTGGGGGGCAGCAATAGAGCAGGGCCACAGGAGGCAGGAGCAGGTAAAATATTTTACCACATCTTTTGCTTCAAATTTTTTTTCCTATTTTCTTCCTCTGATGCCTAGGTGTGTCTTATGGTCCAGCGTGTCTTACAGTCTGAAAAATACGGTATATGTTTTTAAGCCCTATTTCCAGACAGATAGACAGACAGGTAGGAAAAAAATCAGAAGTGTAGTAAGTGCTATGATAGAAATTCTCACTGGGTAGTGTGAGCCGCAAAGGAAGGGATGTTAGATTTCAACTGGGGGTGGCGGATGGAATATACTGGAAGCAGAAATCCCAGCTAGGATCCTACTTGTTGTGGTTGACTGGGACAGAAGGTGGGGGGCAATGGGGTGGGAAGTTGGGGCTGGAGAAAAATGGGAGTGGAAGTACTAAGGAAGGTACCAATATGACAAAGAAATCATTGTCATCAAAAGAGATGGTGCTTATGTAGTATTTAATGTGTGCCAGACACCATTCTAAGTATTTTCCGTGGAACTCAATGGATCTGCACAGCAGGCGGTGTTACGAGGCTCACTTTCCAGATGAGGACAGTGAGGCACCTTGACAAGCAGCTTGTCAAGGTGGCAGTGTGAGGAGGAGCCAGGATCTGGACCCAGCTCCAGCCAGTGTGCCCGTCCCCGCTCTTCTCCCCTGAAGCTCTGGGACCGCGTGGCAGACCTGGTAACTGCTCGGATGTGGGTATTAGAGAGAAGAAACGGTCAGAGTTCACCATCTTAGAAACTGACACAGTAATCTCTTCATTTGACATAAAAATGCAGGTAGAGCAGCATCATTACTAATGCTTACTCTAATAGAAAAGAAAACATTCAATATTTGTAGAAAGCCAACACCATTTATTTCAGCAGATGTCATCCACGCCAGGAGTGCTGTCTATCTGCTGCAGCACCATGTGCAGGGAAACGGTGGGTATTTCTGAATTGAACTGCCGTGCAGCTTTTAGCCCCCATCCCAAACAGCTCACGGCTGACTCAAATCTTTTTTTCTTCTGAATCATAATGAAATGTCTCCACTAGTGTGTCTTCTCTCCCTGCAATTAAAACAGAATAAGGATATATGAGTCAAACAGCTCATTTTTATTCTTTTCCAGCTCTCGTTTCTATGAGCTGTGGAATAAAATAACGAAAATGACAAGAGATGGTTGAAATATGAGCCTGCAGATTGATTTCTGTGTCCCATTTCTAAAGCGAGCGACAAAGCGTTCATATTGAAGTAGACTTCCTTTTCAAAAACATAGAGCTTCTTAAAGGATTGCAAGCCATTGACACACAATTGCTTAAAGTGTAAAATTATTTTAAAAGTACAAAATACTTCCATTTTATAAATGTCCTGAGCTATTCCTTCAAAGCCTTGTTTATTCTGCCTGAGAGCACTTAGCAAACCATGGATTCAATAAAAAAACAAATGCAAGATGGAATCAGGGCAACAGCTCTCGGTCGGGCTGTGTGATATATTGATTTGGTGCACAACATAAACTATTTGTTTTCTTTATGTACAATTACTTAAGTCTGATTGCTTTGGAAGCTAAAGGTAATTTTTGACTCTTGTAGAAAACTTGGCAGGGAGGGGGTTTCTGAGTGTTACCAAAGCCAGGGTCTGAGTGCCTTCGGGACAGTCCCGTCCTGGTATGAAAGTGTCTCCACGGTTCCCACCTTTGCTGTTTTGGCCCTTGTTCCATACTCAGACCCTAGTGATGGCTGTGACTGTTTAGTGGGAGGGTCCCTGCACTGTCAGTGCGCTTGGCTGTGTATGGGACACAGAGCCTCCCCTGAGAAGGCTGAGACAGGTAGCTGGCTCATCGGGAGACCAGGCTCTCGGCTTTGGCTTCCCTCACTTAGAGTCCTGCTCAGCATGTTATCAGGGAAACCTCTGGTCCATGCCTTCAACATGAAGGTTTTGCTGACTTCTTTCTCCAACCTGTCAGTTTGGCTTTGAGTTTGATAGTTGGTTCCCTGTTGTGGAGAACAGGTGATGCTGCTGTTTGCTAAGAGGTGCTCTTCCTAAAGCAAATGCTTCCAGAAGCCTCTTCTGCCCCTCATGCAATACCCTGGGTGAGAGGAGATAGTTAACTCTTATCTGGTGTTACCAGAGAAAAACAGTTCTCCGAAACTCTGCTTTCCATGTTGGCTGAGTCCTCCACTGCAGCTCTTTGGGAAATCTCTGTGAGTAATTTCAGTGAAGTTTTCTGGATGTTTTTAATAGGACACAGCCACATGAGCTTTTATCCCTTCTTTTTCTCTCCCTCCTCCTCTTCTTCCTCCTCCTCCTTGTTCATTGTAGAGATCTAACATTCATTAAGCTCCTAATCCTAGGTGATAGTGTTTGATGCTAAGCAGTCTAGATTCCCCCATCTAGGATTATAACCTATGGTTGACACTATAACCTAAGGTATGGGAACAAACTTACAGGGATTATGGAGAGTTGAAACCAACTTGGTATCAGGCCAACTTGGCGTAACAGAAGGAGGTATGTAGGTGTCAGAAGCTATCTCAAGGACAGGAAGTAGTTTGCCTTTCTCTTGGTGTTCCAAGGGACGGTGATAGTAGAGCTCATCTTTTCTGAGTCTCGGTGGACAAGGAGAGTGGGGTGTGTGGGTATATGGGGTTCCCCATGTGTTAAATTTTAAAGAGAGGAGGAATGAACTGATTAGGTGAGCTCCGACCAGCCATCCCTGAGATGGGCAGAAGGAGCGGCACCATGAAAAAATTCCAGGCTCAGACTCAGGCCTGGCCTTACACTGTTACCTGTTCCAGCTCAGGGGACATCTGGAATAAATCATGCAACCAGAAATTCTTAACCTCAGTTTATTCATCTATAAAATGGGAATAATGACACCTACTTTGACTGATGTACTTGAAATCACTGGAAAGTACCAAAGAAACTGATTGCTGACTATTATCTTGGCACGTAAGAAATCAAGTAACAACATCTGGAGCACAGACTTGGAAAATTCTGGAGGCTTGGATTTCAATATGAATATGCATTCCCTAAAGATGGCGTGGCCCCGGGGTAAAATCTTGAATTTTTGTGCTGTAAGCAGATCCACAATCTAAAGAAGATGAAACTGTGTTTTTTTATTTTGAAACTCTCAAAGCCCTGTTTAAAATGAATTAATGGGACTGTCTCTGCCAGAGGCAGAGGCATTCACCTCGTTTCACACTAGCTTTTAACAGTGCACGTGGAGGACCGAGACCTCTGCAGCTGTGGCTTAGCTGAAAGCCCTCGACACTCTATCTCTGCGGATCGTCTGCCATGCCGAACCACAGCTTCCCGTTGTAAGTTTCCACATGTGTCCACTGTAGCTGCAGGCTGCCCTGGCTGCAGGAGACAGGGCTGGGATGCAGAAGCCTTTTTCTCTGTGCCCGGGGAGTGGGTTGATTTCTGCTACTGCCCCAGGGCACTCAGAGCTGGCACACTGTGATTCAGGCGTGCTTGGAAGCAGATGCCTTGTGAGGAGTGTGGCAGAACAGATGAAAGCTGCACAATTTCTGATTCAGAAAACTCTTGGGCTAGACATTCTCCAACTCCAACTCCAAGCTCTTCTTCGTGTCTCTCCTCTCCCCGTGCACAAGGAGACAGTGAGGAGCGGTCGATGGAGATTCATCAGGAGACCTGCATTCTGGTCCTGGCTGCTCCCCTGTGTAATCTCGTGTTCCCACTACCACCTCTGTGCTGGTTTTTTTCCATCAGTAAATGAAGAAGGTGGGCAGAGGTCCCTCTACATTGAGATGCTTGGACCTTAAACTCTACAGATCCTGAGAACTCCCTCCACATTCCCCTCACGGTGGCCCACGTAGCCTGTGCACATGCCCAGGGCTCTGATGACTGTGTCTCTGCTCCCCTGACTGCTCCAGAGCCTGGCTGTTCGCCACCCACCTTCTGTGTGGAGCAGAGGGTGCCGAGAGCTCGTGCTCAGGAAGGAAGTGAGAGAAGTCAGAGCCTGTTGCAAACCCTTGGTTGCTTGAGAAGGGTGGGGAGGATGGGCAGCAGAAAGTTAGCATTCATTTCTATTTGCCAGATGGAAATGGAGAGCCAGTTGCTGGGAGCCCGAGACCATCCAATAAACAGTATTTCCAGGCCAGGAGTCAGGGGGCTCTGCTCCCTGAAAATTTCACTGCTCTGCCTCAGGATTTTCACGTGAAACCTTTCAATACTGAGTGCTTAACTAAAGTTCAGCAATGTCTCTCAGCTGTGGGCCTTCCTGTCCAGCTGGCTAGGCTGCCAAAAGTGGCTCATTGTATTTTGGGGAAGTGGGTTTAATGAAACCTATGATCTCATTCTTACAGTAGAATTATAAATCTCATTGCCAAGGTAGGGCTGAAGCAGCCGAAATGAAAGCTGGGTCAACACATGGGCAATGGAGTAAGGGATTATGAGAGATGTTATAAGAAAAATCTCATCAATGTGACATGCTCCTTATCTGGATATTCCAGGTGAAACCTCCAGAATGGCTTACTTTCTTAAATATATGAAAAACAAAAGACAATGAGGTTTTGTGACCCATAGTAGTTCTGTTTGGTGCCCAGTGATACGCTCAGTGAAGCTAAAAATGCAAAGTATGGTCCATAAAATTTTTAAAAAATGGTTTCTTAGAGATGGCAGCCATCCATAGCACTTAGCATGGGAAGTGGCAGACACAGCCACATGCTCCCCTTGGGAGTAGGGACGCGTGCAGACTCCTGTCTTACTCCAGTGCGTTTCTCACTGAGACGGAGGAAGGATGATGGAATTTGATGCCCTGCTCATCGCTGCGCAAGATTCAATGCAGCCAGAGCCGCTCCTGTTAGAGAAGTGAACTCAGAGGGCTCCTTTAATGAGGCAGGAAGGGGAAATTCCATTTTCTGCCTGAGCTCAATGCAGCCTGCCCGAGGGCTGAGGGGCCCGGATGCTGAGCTGACGGCCGACTTGGATACTGGAGCAGCTGTGTCAGCAGATCTGGAGGCTCAGCCTTAGCGTGGAAACAGATGCCATTAAAACAGAACAGAATCTCCTCTGAGCAAGCTGCCACCACAGCTGACATGGCTGCCGTCTGCTGTCACAAGGTCACCACTGTGACATGTTCCCTGCTTCTTCTGATTACCATTCTATGTGAGTAAACACACCTGATTTGGCAGACTTTAGGTTACACATAATGGCTTTGGCATCTCAACTCAAGACAGGAGCAGAATTCTTCACTGTAGGGTCGGAACCAGCAACGGGAGAAGTAGGCGGTTGCCCTCATCTGCCCTCCCCCTACTTCTCCTTTTCCCCTCTTGTCAGTTCTCTCTTCCCACTTTCTCAAGGCATCTGGAGAACTCTTGCCTTGCCAGCTGTACCTGATGGAGCAGCTCAGAGCAATGAGCATCTGCCTTCCAATTCAGTGGAATATGCAGTTTGAAAGAGAGCCTCAGAAGGGAGCAGTCTTGTTCCAGAAGAATGAACTCTTGAATGGAGGCTCAGCAGGTGCCCAGCTTGCTTCTCCTGGGCCAGTGAAATGCATTTGCACAGGTGGCCTCTAGAGTGTGCACCCTCAAATCAGACTGGATTGGTCGTTTACTACACATTTAGGGGTATGGTTGGCACTGACACAGAATAAATTCTAATCCTGTCCTCAGTTCTAATCCAGCACCTAAGAACTGGGGGTGTTGACATTCAACAGGTTTCCCTGGGGAGAGTTTATTTAGACATTTGTAGTTTCATCTGACCTCTATTTTTAGCACAGGGTTCAGACCTGGTACTAACTATAGAGCATTGGGTGTCTTAGCTCAGGTTGCTATAACAAAATACCACAGACCAAGTAGCTTAAACAACAGACATTTGTTTCTTATAGTCTCAGAGTCCAAGATCAATGTGCTAGCTGATTTGGTTACTGGTAAGGGCTCAGTGCCTGGCTTGTAGAGAGCTGCCTATTTGCTGTGTCCTTACATGGCTGAGGTGGCAGGCTGGGGGCTGGAGAGAGAGACAGAGAGAGACTTGACCTCTTCTTAGAAGTGCACTAATTCCATCATGAGGGGACACAGTTATCCCACCCTTACGATCTCATCTAAACCTAACCTTCCAAAGGCCCCACTTCCAAAGACCATCCCATTGGGGGGTTAGGGCTCTGACACATGAATTTTGGGGAATAAAAACATTCAGCCCATAACATGAGACGAACCACTTAGCTTCTGTGGACTTCAGTTTCTTCATCTGTGAAATGCAGATGTTGACAGGACCTGCTCGTAGGGTGGTTTTAGGGACTGACTAAGATGCTGTGTTGGAGTGCCTGGAACATGGAAAAAACCCTGTCACGAGTAGCTGTCTTCCTTCCCCCGCTGTCCAGTGTTTTCCAGGAGTGCAGCGTGTTGGCTGCACTGCTTAGAAGCATAGAAACTTAGAGCTGAAAAGAACCATGGACATGACCTCCTTCCCAGACAAAGAATGGAGGCTAAAAGTGTGCACCAAATTAAAAAAAAAAAAAAGGTTTTACAGAGCTTCAGTGGCCCAACATCGTAGAGAGCCCAGATGTTCCGAATCCCAGCTTTTTGTTATTTCAACAATCTCCTTGAGCCTCAGGGACTAGGTGTTATTTTAGTTACAGAATCTGCCATCCCATACTTCCTTGGATAAGAATTTTGTGCTTATAAAGTCAATTTAATGATAAGAATATTTGTCTCTCTGGTGAAAGTTGAAAACCTGAAGATCTGGAGGTGAGACCAGCAAATGAGTAGCATCTGCATGTGACGCAGGCCAAAGATATTCTTCTCTGGAGGAAAGGAACACCAGTTCTCACAGGCGGAGGCGACAGCTTGAATAAACGTGTTTTTAAGGCAAGATACGCCTTAAAAATAAAGCAGTTCATATGCAATCAACAGGAAGCTCAAGAACCTTGTTTGACCTTGTCACTATTATGAAGAATGAGACAGACTATGAGATCAGGCCTGTGTGGGGAGTGTGGGGCAGGCGAGCGTGGGGTGCAGGGAAATAAGAGACAGACCTGTCAGAGTCGGCGCTGTCTGTTCAAGCTCTTTCCTGGGAAGGCGGAGGGCCTGTCCTCGCCAACTTGATGCCTCGCCTCCTAGAGGCAGCTGTGCTCCTGGTGTGGTGATGAATGGACCCAAAGTCACATGCTAATCAGCAGTGTCCAAGTACAGTAGTTCCGAGACCAGCCTCTCTAAGTGAACTTCTGTTTTCATTCTGTATTTCCGCATTGTATTCATAATCAGAGAGGCCGGGCCGGGCAGAGGACATGTTTCGATGACCCGAATACTGCATTACTTAATGTACATGATGGATATGTTATCTTTCTCGTTTATCCCCCAATTTCCCATGAGCTTAGAGTCCCAAGAACGGCATTCATTCACGTGTGTTAACAGCAGGAAATATTGGCCCCTACAAAGGAGACAACTTGGCCTTGCCCAGGGGAGAAAGCCCTAAGGTAGTGTGACTTCGAGGGGTCATGTGGCCTGAAACCTGGCCGCCCTCCTGGTGATACTTCTACCTTGGCCTCACCTTCTTTCAGTGTTCTTTAGGTGTGATCAGGGCGATTATTTATATACAGTGTAACTGAACTACATTTCCTCCGGCTGCGTCAAAGCTTAATTTCAACCTGCTTTTCTTATCTTAGCTCCTGCTCTGCCCTCTCCTCCCAAGTCCTGTTTTTCATTTCAAAGTCGGCGTGAGTCTTCTTGTTTGAAACAATCCTGAGAAGGTGAAATGCCACTTATCACCTGCTGGCCTTACTTGTGTGTGATGTAACATGGCTTCCACTTGGAGCCAAGAGAAATGTTCTCCCCTCCCCTGCCCTTTCCTCCTTCCCTCCATCTCTCCTGGGATCTTAAAAGCTCCTTTATCGGTAAAAGCATCACAATGATATCTATACTTTCTTTAAACGCAGACGTTGAGAGGGGCCTATGTTTTCCTCTGTCCTTTTCAAATGCCGCTGTTTTTTTAGTGAGCCCTTTCTTGTCAATACTGCACAGCTGCAATCAAATAGCACTTGAAATCTTCTCGAAGACCTGCAGGATTAAAAGAGATTCTAGCCTGTTAGAATAGGTAATGAGAGGTTTCACTCACCCTCCTCATTCCTATAAATATCTTGTGAAAGAGAAGGGGACCCGGGCTCAGCAGAGACGGCGGGGGGTGGGGTGGGCATGGAAGTGCAGAGCTGCAAGGAGGAGGGGGTGAGCTGGCATTCAACGGATAGGGCTGATGTCCTGACTGCCCAGCACAGGCTGTTGGCTCTGAGGAGCCTGTCACAGCACCCAGCAGTCCCACTGCTGTCCCTTTGATATTTAGAATGGAGGAGGCTGAGGTAAACCCGGTCCAATTAAGCATGTGGTGCTTTAATCAAATAAAGATTAAGGGCAAGCAAAGACAAAAATAGTGCTTTTACTGATTTCTGGGAGATAATTAAATCAGACTTGCTGCACAGAGACAGAAAGGATATTATAAGTTTATAAAAGAGAAGACCGTAAATTCTGCAACATGAAGTTAATGCTCAGTGTCAACAAAACAAAGAAATCCCCTCATTGCCGGGCGATAGAGTAGAATCAGGATAGTTAGTAACCATTAAAGGAGATCACAAAACGTGAAATATTCTCCGTGATGTGAGCCTAATGAACTACACATACATTGAATAGTTAGAGCAAAGGTTATTTTAATATGCTGCATAAAATACAGAATTTCCAAACAGAGGGGACTTCTTTGTTATTAGAGTTCTCACTGAACAACCCTGTTGTTAACTTTAATTGATATTCCATTAAAGGTATTAATAAAATTTCAGAACACACCAGTATGTCTGGAAATATATATATATATATATATATATATATATATATATATATATACATTCTGTGTATATATCTATGGCTACACCTCTATCCATATGTGGTGTCTGACAAAGATGCTTTCCCAGCTCCCGTCATCCCTCCGGGGAGAGCTCATGGCAGCGTTCCTGCCTGAAAACAGCTTCCCTGGACCCTCTTTACTCACTGGTCAACAGAATGTGTGTACCCCACATATACTAATTGCCTAGAACCTAAAGAAATATATTCAATATGTGCTTTTACTCAGTGTTTCTTTCCCAAGTAACTGCAATAGTTAGGATCTTCAGTTGCAGGCAACAGAAAATGACTTTGGGCAATTTATGAAGGAAGGAATTTCCTAGAAATTTACTAGGAGCTCAGCAAATCAGCTGAAAAGCTGGGAACAGGGCTTGGTAATAGTCCTTACGTAAGGCTACTCTGGAGGGCTGGGAATGTTTCCAGATCAGGACAGTCATGTCAGGGCACCATAGAGGGGAAGTATGGGATTCCAACAGCTTCTTCCATCCCAGCATCTCTTACATAAGGTGCACATCCTGGAAGACAGCAGCTGATTCCCTGGGCTCCCGGCTCTTCTGGGAAAGGATGAGGAAAGCTGGTTTATTTGATGCTATTAGTGGGTGGCAGGCACCTGAGTTACTGTTCCACCAAGATAACACAATCGAAAATACGTCAATTTCCAAAATAAATTTTGAAAATTTCTGTCTTACAGAAAGCAGAAGTGGGTTCTAAGCTGCCAAAAATATTAAATGCACATGCACACAACTATCTATTGCAATAGTGCGTGTTTACATTTCCTTTAAGTTGTATATATTTGCATTGCATATATTCAGAGATCTATTCCACTCCCAATAGTATCTTGCATTCACAGTGCTTAATGAGTCCTTCACAATCAAAGTTTTACAGATGGGGTGTAGATTTGAAAAGCCGTGAAGCACTTCTTTCATGATTCTCTTCTGGAAAGAATTTCCCCTATTCTGAATGATTTCTTCTCTAGGGTGTAGCAGAGAAGGAATGAGGATAAAGCGTTTGAATCAAAACACATGTGTTGATTTATGGGGTGCTTCAACAGTGACTCAGTGATGAACAGATTATTAATTTGATGATTGCTGGAAAGTTGGAAGGACGTGCACAGAAGGAGGGTTTATGACATCTGTGGAAAAGGGACACAGAGTGTGAGGGGGCAGCTTTGTGTCATGCCCCACGTGTGTGACAGAGCCAGTGGTTCGAGAGAAAAAGCAGAATGAATATGAAATAATCCAGGGTGCATCATTTTTAAGACTAAAAATTATCAGATGTTATACTTGACCAGTATATCTTTGGTCTTGATATTATTTATAGAAGTTAGTTGTTATTTAGCTCTGTGTATGGATAAATATCTTAGTCAAAATCAATAGAGACACTAAATGTTTACTTAATTAAAAGTAGGGTGATCATATTATTTTAAGTTTACTTACAAATGTATTTAAGAGGCCTAACTTGTTTCCCCCAGTGGTTACTATTAAAGTAAGTCAGAGTAATTTGAAAACGATGTGACAGCTGTAATCACAAAAACCAATTCAAAGTTATTACATTTCGAATTCTTATGTTAGTGCTTTGATCTATAGTTACTGATATACATTTTCTTCAGACAAAGTGCTTTCAGTAAAAGAATGGGCATTTCAAACTTACTAGTGGAGCTAAATATTACTTAAATGAATGGACCAAAAGAAATGTGCGTTTCTCTATGTAATTTCTTTTTTTAAATTGAGGTATAATGAACATATAACATTATGTTAGTTTCAGGTGTACAACATCATTATTTGATAATTTTATGTATCGTGAAATGAACACAATAAATCTAGTTAACATTCGTCACCATACGTAGTTACAACAAAAAAGTTATTTCCCTTTAAATCCATCCAGTCCAGTTGTGGTTTTTATTACTATTCTTTCATGATGGTATTCAGCCTGAGGTTGGTCTTTATTTTTTCACCCATAATTCTCCAATGGTGGATATTAATTTATTTTCTCCAAGGCTCACTATACATACAGGAGTTGTCAAAAGTAGGTTTACAGGTGTGGGTATATGAAAGAGTTAATTCTGGTATTATTATTTATTAATTACAGTATTATTTATTTGTATTACACCTGTAAGCCTCCTCTGGCCCTCCTCTGTATGAGAACTGCAGGTGGTTTATCCTGCAGGCCATCTTTTTCTTTACTGACATGGTGCTGGAGAGCTTGTCTGCTATTTGGAAACTAAAACTGCAAGTAAATGGTACTGCATTTGGTGTCCAAGGTGAAATTAAATGATCCCCCATCACTCGAATTTTCTTAATGAAAGAATCTTTAGCTACAGCATCAACCTATTTTGTGTAGAAGCAGCAATGCATATGTAGAAATGTGGGAATCTGAAGCAAAATTTTAAGCAAGGGTCCTTCATATAGGAGGGACTTGGAGAAGGTCTGATAGAGAAAATGATGGACAGAAGTAGGTCACGCGAGAGCTTGCGTCAGAGAGAGATAAGGTGGGATGCTATGCCTTACGGAGAGATGGGCTGAGCTTTTGTTTCTTTTTTTCTGAGTTTTGTGCTATCATCCCTGGCCCTCTGTGCTCTCTCCCACACCTCCCCAATCCCACAGAAACCTTGTCTGTGGGGGCGGCTGTTCGAGCTGGGCTTAAAAGGCTTTTCTTCTATTATTCTTACAAAGTCTCCCTGGAGTAGGCTAATATTATCACCGTTTTACAGATGAAGGAACATATGTCAGTAGCCCACAATTATAAAGAAAATGGCAAAGCAGAGATTAGAAAACTGTTTTGTGCTTCGTTACTTAAAAAAGATCCACCATTTCCATGTGATTAATCCCAGAGTAAGTGGTGTGAAGAGTCAGAACTATCTGGAAATTTTAAGAAGGGAAATTGCATCTCCCACCAAGGAGTTTTTCTTTCTTTCTTTTTTCTTTAATAAAAAAATTATAATGGAAAACCCCTAGTGATCTCAGAAAATAAGGAAGAAAAAAATTGTGATCCCTCCAAACATTTTTAAAAATAAGTTTTTATACCTCAACCCAGACGACAGTGAAAAACTGGGCACTTTCTTGAGACCCAGTATATTAGCAGGTCCATATACTTAACTGGAAATGTGCACCTGGACTCAGGTTGCTGCAAAAAGGAGCAGAAGGAGGCGTGGCCACCAGCAGATAACAAGACAGCCAAGCAATGTTTAAGCATAATCAGCATCACATGATGGCGTCTTCCCCAACCCCCCGTCCTGGGTCAGGCCACTGGGGCCGAGATCAGAGTTGGCTGCTAGACAGTTGCTGGTCACATGTCCTTCAGGACATGTTTTCAGTCTTCTTAGAACCCTTCTTCCCTTCTGTTTCGTTTGCCTGTGTCACTTGTCAAAATCTGAGGCAAGTAAAAGCAGAAGTTAATTCTATAATAGTAGGTTTCAGAGACGGACTACAATGAGCACTGGAGAAAATGAAAATAAACACTTCATGTGGTGTACCGAATCAATGGTTGATATATTTCCTATTTTGTCTCCATTGGGCACTTGGGTGAGCTGTGCCAGGTCACAGGTGGCCAAGCCCCAGTGACCTCGTTTGTACAGCAGAGCTCATCTTCCTGGTCTTGACAGGATGCCTTGAAGAATAACTGAGTGCCCCATACAGTGGAGGCTGGATCTACGTGGAATACTTTGGTCTAACCTGTGATTAGAACCCAGATCTTTCAGACAAGGTCTGAATGCCGTCTTTTGGAGTTACACATGAGATTTATCTAACTCATGAGATAAATAACCATGTAGAAATGTGTAGAAAGAGTACCTCGGCATTCAGAACTCAGATCTGTGGTTTTCCTAGCTGGTTATCTGCTTCAGTCTCTCTCAGTTTGTGTGATTGCCACGAAATCATTCAGTAGAGGTATCTCATGCTCTATGCAAGAGCATTGCCTACCAACCTAGGGCTTAATAAGGTAAAAGTTTAGTGCTTAGAAAATAAGCAGGTGTTAAAAAAGTACAAAATGTACTATCATTTTGTGAAGGTTAATAGCCTTTTTCTATTTCTGTTTTTTCCTCCCTAGCATTGCCATCTACCATGAGGCCACTTCTTCAGATGAAACAGAGATTGAAATCTTGCACCAGCATGATCAATTAGATGATGTGGAACAGAAACACTTGCTACCTGACCTTAACCCACAGGGAAAGAATGACTGAATGGAGGAGATGGAACGCAGAGGGACTCCAAGGCGGAGGAAACCAGCAGAGTATAGTTTAAATAGACACAGGGCTGTATAAATGTCATCTCATGACAAAAAGAACATTCTCATGATAAATGTTTATTATGATGTATACTAGTTCATTTGTTTGCTCAATTCTGAGTGACTACATAATGAATATAAACATCTTTACCAAAAGAAATATGATAGAAAAAGAAGTAGGTAAGTTTTTCAAAAAAACTTAATTTTGCATCATTTAACTTGCTTAACAAAAGTGACAAGGGTGAAGTTAGATGCCAAATGTATGCGAGCTGGAAGATATTCTGGGAAGAAGACAGTAGGAGATAGGACTAAGAGGGGAACACCATAGCCATCTTCCTCTGTCATGGAAAGAAAAATTAGACATATTTTGGGGGAGGGGTGTATGCACTTCTTGACTAAATGTAAGCGATGGCTTCCCGACATTTGGAACTTGACAATTGCCCCCGCTCTCCATTGCCAAATCGATGAAACCACGGAGGGATCCCTGCATTCAACCAGATGACCACAGTCATGCCCTAATATGCTCACTCTAGAGCTTTAAATTACCTTGAAGAGGTCTAAAATCATTTGGAAGATTCTTTAGGAGCAGAACTGATGAACTTCAGAGCTGCTTAGGCCTTGACAGAGGTGGTCCTCCTTCGTCGCATGTATGTACATTGTAGGCCTGGGAATGGTTGCTGGTCTGTGTCAATGACGAGCAGCTAGTGCTAGCTAAGGGATTTATTGAATTAGTCATGCCTAGTATCAATGACATGAAATGTTTCTCCCTGGGTTATCAGCTGATCGCTCTTATGGTTACTCTTTCAGTTTTATATTTATTTATTTTTTATCCATTCAAGCACAGCTTCATGTAATAGCGGGTGGTTGGGAATCTGCTTCCCAAAATAGGCCACCATTTTTTTTTCTAGAATCCATTTGGTTGTTTCTATTTGTGGAGTGCAATTATGAGACATCACAATTTTTCATAGCTGTGGAAAACTAGCAGAAGGCTCAGAGGAAAGCCATGGAAACGATGAAGAACTAGGAAACCGAGAGACTAACATGCGTCCTGGGGAAGGTTGGGGATAGCAATGGCACCTGCTTGCATGCCCCTTTTCCTAGCACACCTGCTCCAATACGTATATGTGATCAACTTCTATCCAACCAACTGTAGCCTTCGGGTTCCTCTAGAAAATAGAGGATATTTTCTATGGAGAACTGCACCTGAGCTTCAAGATGGTCACATAGTAGATACTCTCTAGGTAACAAGTATTCATTGGATTAAACTGAATTCAGTGTAGGTTTCACTATAAGCCACATGCTGATAGTGAAGATCATTAAAGTTTAAAATGTGGCATCTTTACTTGAGAACATTTTTTGAATGGGATAGCTAATTATCTGTTTAGAATAATGAGGAATAATTCTGAGCTCTTCATAAGGATGAATATGGTTCTTGATTTCATTTGTGCGCTTGGCTTGTGTGTAAACAAATGACTGAGTCCCAAACTCAGGGGTGAAAGAACACATACAAGATGACTAGGTAAAAAGAATCTGCGTATGTGAAACCTTGATTTTCTTCTGACCACAAAGTGTATGATTGCCCCAGTTCAGCACTACCAGGTCTCCTGATAAAAGGATCCCACATACTCTTGAGAGTGCCCAACACGTGTTGCAAACTTCCTATAGTCCCTGGGAGCATTTTATTCAAGGGGAGAAGAGATAGAATAAAAATCTGACTTTTCTTAAACATGTAATTGTGTAGAGGGCATGTTGTTCCAGAACAGATAGTCCTAATAGGAATTAATAAATTTAAGCTGGGATATGATTATAATTATACTGTTGGAGAAAGTTTCTGTTCTTTTTCTGGTGGATAAATATTAGGGTAGAAATTTGGTTTCCTTTCCAGCATCCATTATTTCCCTGATCCTGCCAGGAAGTTTAAGGAACATCAGCCTGAATTATACCTCCATGTGTACAGGGGTGGGAAAAAATAGGTTTACAGTTGTTCCTATGGAAAATATTTCAATAATTAATAAATAATAATACATGACTAAACTCTGTGTTTTGTGTACTCACAGCTGTAAACCCACTTTTGCCTACCACGGTATAATCAGGTGGTTCTAATTGGTTTAGGTCTTATTGGCATATCCCCTGACACGGATGCGACGAAGCAGATATTGCCATCTCCCTGACCACGTGGGAGGAACAATATAACACATGAGCCTGATGAGAAAGTGAATTTCAGAAGAGAATTTCTTTTCCTCTGGATGGTGTGGTGAGTAGATGCAAAGGCTGACACTGCTGCAGCCATTTTGCTCCTTGGAGGGAAAGCCCGGATCCTCTGAAGATGAAGCTGACTGACTCTCTCTTTTTCAGTTTCCTCATCGTTAGCATAGAGATGATAGTAGTACCTTCTTCAAGTTTTTTGTGTGTGTATGTGTGAAATTAAATGATTCAACTTATGTAAGATATTCATAATAGTAAATGTTCAATAAATGATACTTTTTATGAGTAGTTATACTATATTTCTTCTACTTTAACAAAAAAGCATCATCATTTTTATCCCTGAATCAATATAACACTTTTTTAACTATTTGGTTCATTGTATTTAATTCCTTAAATTATTATTTTTTTCTCCTGTTGGCTCTATACTCCAGTGATCTCTGCAAAATCTTCATTAATTTTTAGGCTTCCAGCACTACCTTGTCCCCGTCAGCATTTACATAATGAAGCCTGGAGGACTGATCTCTGAGGAACCATCTCTGCGCTTCTCGTAGCTCCAAAATACCTTACTCTTCCTCTCAAACCTACAGCTCTGCAGAGAAGGAAGACTTGAGAGTGAGACAGAAGAGTTGTGATGCTGTTTCCTAGCAGCGCGCTCAGATTGGACGTTTCCAAATGGTAACTAACCTGGGGCATGTGTCGAGCTCAGTTCAGAGTCTGAGCTAATAAAGATCTGCATGTGCCGGTGTCTGGGAGGCTGAAAACTGCGCACACAAAGGCTTCTGCGCCGCTCCTGCCATCCATCCCAGGGACGGTTCTTCCTTTGATATCCATGTTCCTTTCCTTATTATGTGGAAGAGTACCAGAGAGAGAGAATAATGGTTAGAATCAGCTCAAGAAGGCCTAAACGAATTTGTTTGAAAACAACTATTCTATTTTGGTAAGGAATTTATCAAGTTTTGGGTTAAATTTGACAGAACAATGACATCTGATCTGTACAGATATTCTGGTGCTTTGGGAGAGATAATAGGAGCCCTGCAGAAATAAGTGCATTTAAATCAAAAGGGTCTAAAACATACCGTATTTTGCCATGTATAATGTGCACTCATGTTTTGTGTGCATTATACATGGGATTATTATGCCCATTATTATACCCACAGTATGTAATCATTATGCCCCTGTATAATGCACATCCTTGTTTTCCCCTCAAAAATTTGGGCAAAAACGTGCACATTATACACTGCAAAATATGCTAGGTTCCCTGTGGGCAGAAGGTGCCACTTGAAGGTGAAGTTCCCTGTTTTTACTCTATGTTCATCTGCATGGCTTGAATTGTATTTTACAGTGAATTTATGTATTACTGGTATAATTTTAAGAAATTAGTTTTTAAATGTCAGTAATTTCATTTAAGTTAAGGGTTATATTTTCTACAGCTAACTGTTCAGATCAGATTATTGTAATCATTTCAGGTGCTTATACATGAATTACCTGATAATGAAGGTGAAATCAGACTGTATTAAACTTAATTTTTTTTTTTGCCCTGGCTAGTGTGGCTCAGTGGATTGAGCATCAGACTGTGAACTGGACCAGGTTGCTGGTTCAATTCCCAGTCAAGGCACATGCCTGGGTTGTGGGCCAGGTCCCCATTGGGGGATGCGTGAGAGTCAACCACACACTGATGTTTCTGTCCCTGTCTTTCTCCCTCCCTCCCCCTCTCTAAAAATAAATAAATGAAATCTTAAAAGAGAACTTATTTTTTTGCTGTACAGCTAACTCCTTGTTTATGTTTGAGACATTACATAATTTCATATTTTTAAAAGGCCACCTTGCCTATTGATTTTGTGAGCCCTCCCCACCCCCCATTTTCAATACTGTAGATATTTGGGCTATATTTCCATCCTCAATGAATATTTTGCTGGAGAGAGTTGTTCTGAGATAAAGCAGCATGTTGGATCTCCTGGATATTTATGACTCTTGGCTTTCATCACTTCCTGTTGAATGAGAATCATCCACCTTGGGAATGAATTTTGCATTAACTTCACACTCATGGTGATGAGAACTGTCTGCTGTAGTCCAATCTGGCAGCTCTTAAAAAGCAGAAATTTCAAGCAAGATAGGCCTTTGGGGTCAACCAGCTCAAACTTTCAGTCCGTATATGGAGAGACGTTGGCCCGGGATGCTCAGAGGGATCTTCCCAGGTCTCTGCATTGCTGTCAGGGGCAGGATGGAGACTAGAAGCCAGTTCTTCTGGCTCATTCTGCTTCCTGACACATGATGTGCTGCTGAGGAGTCACCCAGAAGTCAGCCTGCTTGCTTTATTTGCATTCTGGATGCTGGAAACAAATTTGAACCATGTGGGACTTGGGGAATCGAGATGACAGGAGATGAAGTTAGTGGAGTAGAATGTAGTGTAAATAGACAATAAAACTCAGGTTCAAACTGAGGAATATGTTACATCTGTGTAGCAGTTTGAAAAGATTATTTTTTTCACTTATAAAAATAAGAAATGTTCCATTTAGTAAGTTTTTGAATGCATGAAGAAGAAAACCAAAAATATTAATTTCATTGTCAAGAAACAATCAAGATTAATATTTTGGAATTATACACATATATAGATATATAAATTCAATCCAGATTATATTGCTTGCATATTTTTTATTCTTGTTTTCCATTTAACATATGATGAGCACTTTCCTCTGTCATTGAATGTTCTGCAAAAAATATGATCTTTAAAGGATTAAACAATATTCTTACATTGTTCTTTTTGATTTTTATTGTGTTAAGTGACAAACCATTAGAAGTGGATGATGTAAAATAAATACGGATTTAAAAGACAGGGGGTGCTAAGGTTTGGTGCTGTGATCTGAGATGTCAGCACGGAACGAACAGTGACAGCAGCAGTTGAAATCCGTCAATCCTCTGCAAGCAGCAACATGCGGTCATTTAGAGGCAAGTGACAGAAAGTCAATTCAAGGACACACGCTTAAGACAAGGCAAGAGGTTTTTTTTTTTAAGATTTTATTTATTTATTTTTAGAGAGTGGTAGTGAGGGAGAAAGAGAAAGAGAAACATCAACGTGTGGTTGCCTCTTGAGCATCTCCTGCTGGGGACCTGTCCTGCAACCCAGGCATGTGCCCTGACTGGGAATCTAACCAGTGACCCTTTGGTTCACAATCCACTGAGCCACACCAGCCAGGGCACACAATGCAATAGTTTCTATTTTGTCCTCTCTACTAGCACAAACTTATAATACAAAGCGTTATTTAGGCCACAGACTGGTCACTCTAGGCTGCCCAGAGATAAAGGCCTCGTCTTCTGCATGGAAGTGATTCATGTGTAACTGACACCAGGACTCAGGCACCGATGACCCAGCCTCCTTTGTCTCCCAGCAACACACGGCCTTGAGACTGCGTTGCTGCTCATTACCTTTTCACCAGAACCAGGGCAGTTCAAGGAGGAAGAGGTAAAATCCCAAACAGCCCACTTTGTTTCACGTTAATCAATTTTGCTAAAAGGTGTGGTGAAGAATGAGGTGAAGTATTTGAAGTGCTTGCCTTTGTTTACTTCGCATGTTGCCTGTTGCTGTAGATAATTTGGAGCTTGCAGAGTAGCAAGCGCCCACGTAACCTCAAAGAGGAAAGTCAAATACAGCATCAAAGCTGGTTTATCATCTGGGGCTGTAAAGCAGCTTAACCGATCAGAGGGGCCCTGCTTCTGCCAAGTGTTGCCTGGTAGAATGGGGCTGGGCCATAGATGAAACCAGCATCTCTCTGGGGTGCTGGCCACAACAATGCCTTTCCTTTCCTCTTTCCCCATCCCCACAGATTTCTAGTGTATCAGTCATTAAAGAAGTTAACTATACCCGTGTTCTAACGACTTAAGTAAAACTCAGAGAGCAAAGCACTCTTGGTGACAAGAGAGTTTATGTCATGATTCCAGAAAATATTCCCAAGTCTGATAAACATGAGGTGCAGAGAGCAGTACAGATGCAGGGGCATTTGGCTTTCTCTGCGTTTCCACTGGGGGCTGGGTTGGTAATGAGTCTGCTGCCAGCAGGGTCTGCTTTCCTCCTGTGCAGAAATGCCGGATTTGTAGCTCTTGGTGGGGGGTGCGCTAGGACTGTGATTTCTCCCTTTCTCCAGCAATTTTCTGTCTGCCTGCATGAAATGCTAATGAATGTCTCACACGTGACGGCGATGAGATGTATCCTTATTTTACTATTTTGGGAAGATTCTGACTTTACAAAGTCTAGGTCTTCATGGAGCAGTGACAAGATCCTTCTAGCAGAGCCCCCCTCCTCTAAATCTGTTCTCCAAATGCTCTTGTTTCTGTGCTGAGCCTATGTGTGTGTCTCTGATTTGAACCGAGTTCTCCGAGTATCGCTGTGTATCCCTGCATCCTACCACGCCTCTGTGCCCCATCCCTGGGAAAGTCTAGCTTCAGCAAAGTAAATCTTCAACTTCAATCTTAGATCAATTCAGACATTTATTATTAGATAGAAATGAGTAACATTAAAGCCAGATTGCATTTATTTATTATTTTAATGAGTTGGGGGTGGGATAAGGCACGAATAGGAAGTTGAATCGCTGATGGGCTTCGGGTTAAATGCTTGTTCAGGATGCGCAGATTCTGAGGTTTATTTCAGGTTCTGTGTCTTTGTTCTGTTCCTTCTTCTCCCACGCTCCTCACTCATCTCCTCAGGGACCTGAGAGACTCCAGTGTTTAGTATTAAAGTTGCCATCCCAAAGTCCATGGCTGCAAAACATGCCAGCCAAAGACCCTTTGATCATTAATTTACCCAGGAAAATTGTGTTTCCTCTTTGTTCTCCTTCATTTCTGTCATAGAGGAAAGAAAGAGAGAGATGCCACAATTTATTCTTTTGAGAATATGCTTGGTCTTCTGTATGGCTGATCTCAGAAGAGCTTGAAGTTGCGAACTTGGAATAATTATAAGTACTAAGAAAGACAACTTGGAAAGCTTCTTAATTTTTCTGAAAGAGCTTCAATATTTAGAGAAAAAAAATAAATTAGCATTTGTGGTCGGAATAGCAAAGGCCAAGGAAGTTTTACTGACTATGATGAAAGTGTAAAGAATACAGATTGGGTTGTCAGTCCCTGGCCCAACCCAGGGATACCAGGCAGGAGCTGTGAGAAGTAGAATGTACTTCTCACAGAAGAATGAGGATATGAAATACAAATGGATGCAAAAAAGGCTTAGATAAATAACAGTCATAGATTATAAAGAAAGTTAGGGTGCCTGAGGTGTGCATTTCCATCTTTATTTTTAATGTTCTAAATATTATTTTTAATTAAAAACAAAATTCTTTTAATAATTTGGAAAACATAAGGAAAAAGAAAGTTCAAATGAACTGCAATTGTATTGGACAGACTTTTTAACATTTTGATATTTGCTTTTATTTTTTTTTTAAGATTTTATTTATTTATTTTCAGAGAGAGGAGAAGGGAGGGAGAAAGAGCAATGTATGGTTGCCTCTCACATGGCCCTCACTGGGGACCTGGCCTGCAACCCAGGCA